>JBBBDQ010001315.1:2050000-2085000 GCA_037127315.1 Ascarosepion bandense
TGTTTCACACTTTTTGGCTATATTAGGAATATACACCAGTTTCCACGCGATCACCGACGTTACATAACATCAATTTAAATCAGTACCGAGATGGGTGACCGTATGGGAATACCAGGTTCAGTAAACTTAGATATGCGGATGGTGTAATGAATTATAACACGGAAATCATAATCGGAGAGCAGAGTTCCAATTCCTGGTGTGTTTATTATATTCACTTACTTGTAAAATAAACTTAGGAAAATATACATCTATCTCTTCTTCTCCAGCTATGGGTTAATTAGTAAGACTTATTTTCTGTTGACTTTAAATAACCTGGAACGTATGGAACTGAAAGTGATTTCCAGTAGCTAGACATACAAGATAATTCATTTAATCTTTCTTCTTATTTTTATACTAACAGTATAACCCGGCGTTGCTCGGGTGTAATGAAAGCTTTAAAACTAATCCATGGTCCTGGAGCTCAGACTCAGCCTAAAGAATATTTGAAATAATAAAATAATTGCGACAATTTATCAATCGCATCTAGTATATATATATATTGCTCAGGTGTAATGAAAGCCTTAAAACTAATCTATGGTCTTGGAGCGCAGACTCTTTGGACGTTGGCACGAAAGACTAAAAAGCAATAGTTGTTTCCAGTTAAAGCGAAATCGTAGACTGAAAGAAAAATGAATGGATGTAAGTCAAATTTTGATTTCCTGGTATCGATATCAAATAAGTTTTTTCGTCGTAAACTGAATTTTGAAGGCTAAATAAAGTAAATGGTATCATGGCTGAGACTAAGAACTACAATTATACCTACTTAGAGCCAAACCCGAAACAAAAACTAAAAGAAAATGGCTGAAAAAAAAAATACAGACATACAGTTAGATAAACAGAGACACACACAAACATTTTGCCTTTTATATATATATATATATATATATATATACTATCGATTTTATATACTATTTTCTGCACTATTGTAAGAACTGCAACCTTGAAACGTCTGAATATCGTTTCTTATGTCTTTGTCTATGAGTGCATCAAATTTGATTAAAATCGGACCACTCCTTCTATAACCCGATTTTTTCGATTATCGATTTTCGATATTTATCGGGGGTACCTTGACACAAAACCTAAGAACGCTCGCATACGCTTATAGTACAACTGTGTAAATTTTCAAGAAAATTGGTTCAGCCGTTTCGGAGTCTATAGGTAACGGACTCACACACACACAGACACACACACACAGACAAACTTCCATTTATAAATAAGTTTAGATTTCATACATTTTATTTTTTCTTTTATTCTTTTTCGTAGTCATTCAATTTCTACCTCCTTTTTTCGTTCGTTATTTTCCTTCCTTTTACTTTCTTATTTTCCTTTTCATCCGCTTTCTTTATTCCAAATCTTTTTATTTTTTTTATTTAATATTTGTTTCATCTCTTTTTTTCTTTCTTTGATTTTCTTTATTTTTCATTCTTTCTTTTTTGCTTCATCTTTTTTACGTTTTTTCTTTTTTTACTTTCATCTGTTTTCCTTTCTTCTTTTTCTTTTGTTTCTTTTCATTTTTTCTTTCATTTCTCCATATTTTTTTCTTCTATTCCTCTGCTTTTTCTTTTTTCAGTTAGTTCGTTTTATCTTTCTTTTGTTTTTTTCATTTTTTTATTCATTCGTTTTCTTTTTCTTTTTTCATTTTCTTCTTTTTTCTTTCGTTTCTTTTCTTTCATTTCTTTTTCGTTACCCTTACGTTATATCTTCGTTTTTACATTTTTCTATCGATTTCTATTTCATGATTTACTTCGTTTATTCTTTTTGCCATTTTTTTTTCTTTTCCATGCGGACGATTGATTGTCTTTTTTAATCAAGTTCACCCCAAGCAATGCAATAAAGCCACTAAGCCCCAGTGGATTACTGCTTGTGGAAGACTGATTTGCAAAAGCGGTACGTGTAAGATAATTCATTTACACTACGGTTTACTCTCGTCTCGATCAAAAATCTACCGAGGCTGACAAAGCAAACCTCGCTGCCGAGCTTGAAAAGGACCTCAAATCCGTGGTGGACTGGGGTAAGAAATGGCTCGTAAATTTTAATGCTTCCAAAACGAAGCTGCTATTTATTAATCACCACAAGCACTCGTCCCTCGCGCCAGTTAACATGAATCAGGATTCTCTCACTGAAAGTAAAACACTGCGTCTCCTCGGATGAAATCTCACATCAGACGTCAAGTGGAATAACTATATAGAATCCATAGCTAAATCCGCTACTAAGAAAGTTGTTTTTCTGTGTAGGGCCAGGAAGTTTTTCCCGTCCCAAACAATCCTGCTCATATACAAGTCTACCATCCACCTGTGCATTGAGTATTGCTGCCATATCTGGTCGGGTGCTTCTGCTGTCCACCTAGGTGTCCTTGACCGAATCCAGCGGAGAATCTGTAATGTGATCGATCCCGACTTGGATACGGCTAGAATACAGTCGTTTTCTCACAGACGCAGTGTGGCTTCCCGGTGTCTCTTCTACAAATACTTTCACGGCTTCTGCTTCGATGAACTTAGCTCACTAGTACCCCTTATATATGAATTTACTTGAGCCACATGATTAGCAAGTAGGTCCCACCCTTTTACTGTGAAGCCAATAAATTGTAAACGCAAATTTACGATCTTTTTATAATTTTTATATTAAGTCTTTCTTTATCATGCACAGACTTTATCTCTCATTTTGGTTGACATTTATTTCTTCCATACATTTTCATGGGACATTCTCATGATCATTTTCCTTCCCCCGTATATTCTACGCAGGATTTCATTGCTAACAATTTCTTTCACTTTATGTTATTTATCTTTGTTGCCTTGTTATCACTTCCTTCCTCCCATACATTCTCCAAGAGTTTTTCTTATTTACAAATTCTGTCAACAGTTTATTCTAAACTACAAAAAAATAAACATATGATTTTTGAGCTAAGACTTTCTGACTTTAGTAAGATCCATATAATTCTTATTAGAATTTCTTTTATCCAATATATACTTTTTTCTTATTCTTCTATTTGGCGTGTCTCTTCAATAAAATGCTAATTCTTCTTCGGATCTCAGTGTCACACATTCCGTCCTTTGTAAGAACATTTCCCGAGTATCTAAATTTCTGTACTTGCTTGATTTTAGTATCCCCGGCATGTCGTTGGCATTTTGGACTCTTTTTTTATTTGCTGACCAGCAGTATAGCCCGGCGTTGCAACGGTGTAATGAAAGCTTTAAAACTAATCCATGATCCTGGAGCTCAGACCCAGCCTAAGGAATAAGTGAAATCATAAAATAATTGCGACAATTTATCAATCTCACCTAGTATGTGTATATATATATATATATATATATATATATATATATATATACTAGCAGTATAGCCCGGCGTTGCTAGGGTGTAATGAAAGCTTTAAAACTAATCCATAGTCCTGGAGCTCAGACTTTTTGGACGTTGGCACGAAAGACTAAAAAGCAATAGTTGTTTCCAGTTAAAGAGAAACCGGAGACTGAAAGAAAAATAAATGGATATATGTCAAATTTTGATTTCCTGGTATCGATAACAAATAAGTTTTTTCGTCGTAAACTGAATTTTGAAGGTTAAATAAGTCCTCTGATTAAATGGTATCATGGCTGAGACTAAGAACTACAATTATACCTACTCAGAGCCAAACCTAAGAAAAAACTAAAATAAAAGGGCTGAAAAAAATACAAGCAGATAAACAGACACACACACACACACAAACATCTTGCATTTTATGTATATATATTATCGATTTTCTGACTATTTTAAGAACTGCAACCATGAAACTTCTGAATATCGTTTCTTATGTCTTTGTCTCTGAGTGTATCAAATTTGATTAAAATTGGACCACTCCTTCTATAGCCCGATTTTTTCGATTATCGATTTTCGATATTTATCGGTGGTACCTCGACACAAAACATAGCTAAGAACACTCGCAGACGCTTATAGTACAACTGTAAATTTTCAAGAAAATCGGTTCAGCTGTTTCGGAGTCTATAGGTAACGGACAGACACACGCACATACATTTTCATTTATAAATATGTTTAGACAATCATGCATTCAGCTTTCTTCTATTTGTATATGTAGTCCTTTCATTCCGTTTTTTTTTAATATTTCCTGTAGGAAGTCTTGTAGTTTCCCTTTGTGGCACCAATCCCCATCCCAGTCACATAATTATGTTGCATGCGCTATCTGGACGTAGGTTAGTGGCACCTGAGTCTACAGCTGTTCCCTTTTGTTCCGCCCCAGGTAATCGAAGATGTCAAATGATCAGTCGAAAATCTTTTCACTTTCTCTGCCATGTAATTTCTGATCTCAGAGAAGTTAAGTATCTGCAGAAAAAGAGGCGGTCGATTCTTCATACTGCATTCCTCAACTACTGAAACATGAGGTGGTTGGGAGTACATGCAGAAATAAGGGAAACAGACAAGAACAACAAGAAGGACAACAACAAAAAAACAAAAAAATTAAAACAAGGCAGTAACGAATGCCAGTTTTTGTGGACTAATGATTATATTGTAATTCTCTTTACGTCAAAAGAGAGAGGTTAATAATTTTTCTTTTAAATCACGACTAAAAATAAAATACAATCCAGCCTTTTCAGAGTCGACAAACTACTGCTACTATCTCTGTTGTTGTTTTAAGTATTGTAGTTCTTAGACTCTTCTGCCTCGAAATTCCGCCTAGAAGCCACTTTTTGTGTTACTAGCGAGTGGAAATGTGAGATAGATAGATAGATAGATAGATAGATAGATAGATAGATATGAATAGACTGAGATAGATAGTTATGAATAGACTGAGATAGATAGATAGATAGATAGATAGATAGATAGATATGAATAGACTGAGATAGATAGATAGTTAGATAGTTAGATATGAACAGACTGAGATAGATAGATAGATAGATAGATAGATAGATAGATAGATAGATAGATAGATAGATAATGAACAGACTGAGGTAGATAGATAGATAGATAGATAGATAGATAGATAGATAGATAGATAGATAGATAGATAGATATGAAGAGACTGAGATAGATAGATAGTTAGATAGATAGATATGAAGAGACTGAGATAGATAGATAGTTAGATAGTTAGATATGAACAGACTGAGATAGATAGATAGATAGATAGATAGATAGATAGATAGATAGATAGATAAATAGATAGATATGAATAGACTGAGATAGATAGTTATGAATAGACTGAGATAGATAGATAGATAGATAGATAGATAGATAGATAGATAGATAGATAGATAGATATGAAGAGACTGAGATAGATAGATAGTTAGATAGTTAGATATGAACAGACTGAGATAGATAGATAGATAGATAGATAGATAGATAATGAACAGACTGGAGTAGATAGATAGATAGATAGATAGATAGATAGATAGATAGATAGATAGATATGAAGAGACTGAGATAGATAGATAGTTAGATAGATAGATATGAAGAGACTGAGATAGATAGATAGTTAGATAGTTAGATATGAACAGTCTGAGATAGATAGATAGATATGAACAGACTGAGATATATAGATAGATAGTTAGATATGAAAAGACTGAGATAGATAGATAGATAGATAGATAGATAGATAGATAGATAGATAGATAGATAGATAGATAGATATGAACTGACGGAGATAGATAGATAGATAGATAGATAGATAGATAGATAGATAGATAGATAGATAGATAGATAGATTTCAGCGTTTTCAATTCACGCGCTCTGAGCGAGACTCTCATCTCGTCTCTCTGACTTAATCTTCAAATCCGTTGTGTTTTTGTTGAAATCGTTTCAATATGGTGTATGGGTAGTAAGTGATCGTAATGTCTCTCCATTAAAATTTAACGTCAGCATCGGTTATCTGGCTTAAATCACCCATGTACAATTCTCGCCATTCTGGAATCTTTGAAATGCGATTCTGTTGATTCTGTATTTTCACCTATCAACGTTAATTACAATTTCATTCTTACGTGGGTGGGTTTTTTCAAACATTTACCGAAAATCCTTTCACTTTCGGTCGATCCTTTATTTTCTTTCTCCGGGACAGCGAAAGAGAGAGCAACAGACAAAAATAAAGAGGAAAGAACCAGGATTCTCTCCCTTTTGCAGAGCCATCTTTGTTTTTATAAAATTGTTATCATATCAACAATGTCATCTCGTCAATGCCATTTGCTTTGCCTCTACCTTTTCTCTCTTTCCTTCTTCCTCTGTCTCTGAGCCCTTCCTACAATAAAGAAAGAAGTGATTTTTCCTGGAAGAAAAAATATATACACACAGAGATATTTTCTAAATATTTATTCCTGGCCTCGGATCCAGATTCTGTCGATATCCGTTTAACTTGTGTGCATAAGAAACACTTACAGTGTTACACCTTCATTGTCAGCTATCAATACTGTATCATCTGCATATCATGTATTGTTCAGATTTGGGCTACTGTTACGAGAATGTATTTATATATAAAAATAATATTAATAATGTCTCAAAGTTGTAGTTAGGGACTCTTTTGAGTCCTACTTGTTGTTACAAAAAAGTTTTAATGCAGAAATAAAAATAATAGGAACAAGGAAATTAGAAATACAACGTTTCGAAAATGCCAGAATGTTCGAGAGAATTCGAAAGGTTCTAGAAATCAGCAAATTGGGTGTTAGCCCATATAAAATAGGTTTTTAGTACGGAGCTGTTAGTTGATAACAGGATAGGCTGACCTTATCAGCTCCGGCTTTGATTCAAGGATGTATAACCAGCCGAAAGAATCGCATAAGAAGTCGTTGTCAGACTAAAATTTGAAAGAGTTGTTAAAAAGGATGTGCTCACCTTATCAGCTCCGGTTTTGATTCAAAGATTTATATCCAGCCAAAAGAATCTCTCTAAGTAAAGCCGACGACAAACTAAAACTTGAAGGAATTGTTACCAGGGTTTGCTGATGTTGTCAACTCCGGTTATGATTCAAGGATTTATATCCAGCCAAAAGAAATTGTAAGAATAATTTGCCGATCAACTAAAACATAAAGAACAACCGCATGGAACTATATGGGTAAATACATATTTTTGACTATTTCATTAACCATACTTAAAATTATTCTTTATATACTTATATGAGGTTTTCCAAAAAGTATAGCACTTAACTTCCTCGCCAACTTAACTGGGTAAAGATACTGATTTTACCTTCCCCTTCTCTCCTCGTAACACTTGCCAGTGATAAACTCTATATTTCTTGTTTTGAATGCAACAAAAATTGTATATTTGTAAATATTTTATTTGGTGTATTTTGTAAATTAAATATTTGTTTGTGATTTATCTCTGAGTTTTGGTCAATTCCTTTTTCCTTTTGTTACATTTAACACATAATAGCTACCAATGACATATCCTGGCCTGCCTACTATGACTCTCAAAATTGTCTAGCTGTATAGGTTAAATAGATCCGGTGAGAAGACACATCCTTGTCTTACACCCCTTTCTACCTTTGTATATTTGCTGAACTCGTTTCCGCTCCGTATTCAGGCGGTTTGCTGCCAGTAGTTCACTAGGCTTAAAATATTCTTTTACGTTCTACATAAAAAATTTTCATTAACACTTCCTATTTTTCTGTACGTTCTTTATCTATCTTATTTGTTAACACTTATTTCCTCCGATATACCTACATTATCCTTCTTATTTACACATTCTTTGTCTAGTACGTTCTACATATTATTTCTTCTGTACATTCTTAATATATATTCCTGGTTAATACTTTCTTTCCTTCATACATTCTTCAATGTTCTTTTTAATAATTTCATTTCCCTGTATATTCTACATATTCTTGTTGACACTATCTGTACATTCCTCATATCTCTTTCTTGTTGAAGATTATTGAAATAATTTTTTTATATATGATTTTCTCCCGTAGATTCTAGCGATTATTTTCTTGTTAATAATTTATTTCTCCTGCACGTTCAATTTCCTGTTACACATTCTTACTTCAAAACATTCTACATCTGTCGTTCTTAATCACATTTCTACGTACGAAATATAAATTTATTGTAAATAAAACCATTCGTTCGCTTGTACGTTCTTCAGTTACTTTTACTGTTTAATATTTATTTCTACTATACATTTATTTTAATTGTTGTATTGCCGAAGTCGATACGATACACAGAGAAAGCGTTCTGCGGTATTATTCAGCACAATTTCCGCAGATTAACGGATATAAACACCTCAGTACAATAGTTATAATGATAGACAGAACTTACAACACAGAGAGGAGGGGTTTAGATCGCAATAGTCGCCGATGTAATCAGTATGAAAATTACACGAATGACACACAAATACGAAGGTAAATAAATAAGTTGCATTTTTCGGTACAAGGATTTCTACGCGGATCATTCTATAAATAAGGTGATTTTTTCGGTATAAGGACTTCTATGAGTGCCATTCAATAAATAAGGGAAATTTTTTGGTATAAGAACATCTACGAGGGTCATTCAATACGGTGAATTTTTTGGTATAAGAACTTCTACGCTGTTCATTCAATAAATAAGGTGAATTTTTCGGTATAAGAACGTCTACGAGGGTCATTCAATAAATGAGGTGAATTTTTTGGTATTAGGACTTCAACGAGGGTCATTCAATAAATAAAGTGAATTTTTCGGTATAAGGATTTCTACGAGGGTCATTCAATAAATAAGTTGAATGTTTCGGTGAAAGAATCTCTCCGAGGGTCATTCAATAAATAAGGTGAATTTTTCGGTATAAAGACTTCTAATACAAATAGATGCTAAATTTTTTCCAACGTAGTTTCCAAGCAGTGTCATAAACTTTTCTTATCCGTGCACAAGCTCCCGTATTCCCTCCGTGTAAAGATCTTTGGCTGATGTCTCAGCCAATCGCTCACAGCACTTTTGACTTCATCGTCACTTCGTGAACGCTGTCAAGGGACCAAACAGGTGAAAGTCTGAAAGGGCAAGGTCTGGACAGGAAGGAGGACGAGGGAGCAGTTCTCAGCCCAGCTCGTTGATGGTCTGCACCGTTTGGGCTTCTGTGCGAGGCCTTGCGTTGTCTTGATGCAAGACGTCTCCATATGAATGATGATCCCTGCGTTTGTTCAACAGATAGGATCAGTGTCTTTGCAATGTCATCCACTGTCACCCTTCTGTCAGACTGTATGACGTCATTGACTGATTCGATCACCTCAAGAAACCTCACTTCTGTAAGCCTCCCAGGCCTGTCTTCATCCTCAACACTGCTCTGTCCTTTTTCAAACACTTTAGCTCACTTGTAGACCAGTTTTGACTGAAACATGTGGCGCCATACACAGTAGACATTCTCTTATGAATTTCAACTGGTTTGCACATTTCAGCAATCAAAAACTTGATAACAGACCTCTGTTCAATCCTAGAGGGTGTTTCTTGGTCGGCCATCTTTGTTACACTCAAAACTCTTAAACTTTTTTTTCAATGTGCAAAATAAAAAAATTAAATCCTTTGAAAAAGAAGTAAAGGAAAAAAATTAAAAAAGAGTAAGCTTCTAGCTATATTAGAACTCCTTATACCGAAAAATTCACCTTATTTATTGATTGACCTTCGTAATTGTTGTATTGCTGAGGTCAATAGGATACACAGAGAAAGTGTGATGAGGTATTATTCAGCACAATTTCGGCTGCTTAACGGATATACACACCTCAGTACAATAGTTATAATGACAGACAGAACCTACAACACAGAGAGGAGGGGTTTAGATCGCAATAGTTGCCGAAGTAGTCAGTCTGAAAATTACTCGAATGACAGACGAATTTTACGCCTTGAATGCTATTATTTTTACTTTAATAGACCATTTCAGCCCATTGGACTGTTCCATCACTGACATTACTGCGGATATATTAGCCGCTCTACATCATTAACAGTATCTCTCACCTGTATAGTTTTCATATTATTGTTATTAGTAACACTGTCTTTGTTGTGTTATTTTTCTCATTTTATTGTTATTACTTTCTTTTCTCATATTTGACTCAATTGTCTCTCTTATGAACACTTTCCTTCTCTTTTAAGCTTTCGATCTTTATTTCACAATAAGAGTGTCTTTCTAGCAGAAATTCTTCAATGGTCTTTATTATTAAAAATTTTCCCTCTGTATTTTACATATAATTTTCTTTATTACACGTTCCATCTCCTAATCATCCTTCACTTGTCTTAATTATTAAACATTTTTGTCCACCATATATACTTCATATGATATTCTAAAAAATACTTCCACTCTCCTGTAAGTTCTTCATCTTTTTTTTCTTCTTTATACTTTTTCTCCCGTAAATTCTTCCATTTTTTCTTTTTTTCTTTTTTCTTTTTTTCTTTTTTCTTTTTTTCTAATCATATCACCCTGAGCAATGCGGTAACGCCACTAATGTGCAGGGGGCTACATCATAGTAAAAAGATTAGAGGAGAGTGAAGCGAATGACGAATCAGTTAGAGAGGGGCAAGAGAAGGATGGGAATACAGGTGTGATGACAGTTGCAAAGGTGGAGAGAAAGGAAAATATATACAGGGCGGTGTAGAAAGGACTAGGGTCAAGTAGTTAAGATATGAGTATTGACCTTGCATTTAACTTCCTGGAGGTTGTAGCCGTCAGGAAAGCAAAAATAAGGAAGCAAGTTCCACAGGCGGGTATTGCGAGAGAAGAAGCTGAAGGAGTAGAATTGTCGTCTGAATTTGGTTGATCTCACTGTGAATGGGTGAGACCCAGTTGCCAGTCTGGTTGCATGAGTAAACACCTGTTGCAAAGGCACCAGTGACTTAAGTTTGTTGGAGCGAAGCCATGGAAGTATTTATAGAACAGACAAAGGGAAGCCACATCCCGCCGGTGAGATAGTGGCTGTAGTCGAGCCGCCAAATCGGTACCTATCACATTACTGATTCGCCTTTTTGGAACCTGTCAAGAACACGAAGATGGACAGCAGTAGCACCTAACCATATATGGCAGCAGTACTCCATGCAAGGGGGAATGGTTGATTTGTATATATGCAGGATAGTTTCAGGTTGGAAAAACATCCTGGCCCGACACAGTGACCCAAACTTCTTAGCAGTGGATTTAGCTTTTGACTCAATTTAATGGTTCCACTTGAGATCAGAAGAGAGGGTAAGGCCGAGGAGGCGCAGAGTATTGTTCTCGGGGAGACTAGCTTGGTCCATGCTTATGGGAGGCAGCAGAGGTTGCCAGTGATGATTAAATATTTCTGTTTTCTGTACGTTCTTTGTCGCTCGTTCATCTTAATTTTTTTTCTAAATGTTTGTCTTTCGTTCTTACTGTTAACATTTCCTTTCTGACATATGTTCTTCAACTGACTTTCTTATTATTGTGACCTGCTAGTGCCAGAAATATTGCCACGAAAATAAGGTAGATTGACTCAGTGTCTTGGAATAACGGAACATATATACAAAATAAGAGTGTTATTAATCAGCAGCTAGAACTATCCGTCTGAACTGTCAAGTTACACTGCTTCTCGACTGCCTCCTTCTAGGTGGTCTCGCAGGTTAATATTTATGAAGGAGGAAGAGTTCATTCCAACGTAGATAGGGCACTATAACAGTGCTTCCTTTGTATATTTCATCTTAACGTTAAGAAACTGATTATACGACTGAAAAGATAAATATATAATTAAGTAGACAAAATATGTCTATCTTATTCAATGATATATATATATATATATATATATATATATAGGCAGTATATATATATAGGTAGTATATCTTCATTCATACATGCTTCATTGAACAATATGTCTACTTGTTTTATAGTGCTTCTTGCTTGCTGTTTGATCAATTTCTTGATGCTATGATGAAATGCTGAAAGAAGGACGTTATCGAAAAAACCGTGCTTGTTGTGACCTGTTAGGGCCAGAAAGAAAGACACGGAAACAAGAAGGTAGCTTGAACCAGTGTATTGGAATAAAGGAACATATATACAAAATAAGAGTGTTATTAGTCAGTAGAAATAAGTGCCCGTCCGAACTGTCAAGTTAAACTGCGTCTCGACTGCCTCCTTTAGGAAGTCTAGAAGTTTAGTATTTATGAAGGAAGAAGAGTTCATTCCAATGTAAATAGGGCACTATAAAATTTATCGACACTTTCCATCTCCTATACATTCTTCATTTGTTTTTCTTGGTAACACTTTCTTTTGTGAGTACATTCTACATATGATTTCAATGTTTAACACTTTCTTAACACTTTCTTTTCTCCATACGTTATATATATGATTTTAATGTTAACACTTTCATTTTCCATATATTATTCATGTCTTTCTTATTTACACATCAACTGACTTTGTTGTTAACAAATCTTTTCTCCAATACATTCAACATATGATTCCTTTGTTGATACTTTTCATCTCCCAGACATTCTTAACCTGTCTTTTTGTTAACATTTAAATTCCCTGACTTTCTTTTTGACACTTCTTTTTCCTTATATATTCTACATATGATTTACTTGTTAAATCTTTCAATATCCTATATATTCATTTGTCTTTTTTTTCAACATTTAAATCACCTGACTTTCTTGCTAACATTTCTTTTCTCCAGAATAGTCTATATATGATTTTCTTGTTAACACTCTCCATCTTTCATACATTGTTCATCTTCATCTGTTAACAATTAAATCACCCATCTTACTTGTTACGTCTTTCTTTTTCCCGTACACTTTAGATATGGTTTCAATGGTAACACTTTTCATCTCCCATACATTCTTTATTATTCTTTCTAGTTAACACTTATTTTTTTCCAGTATATTCTTCATCTTATGAACACGTTCCTTTTTCATTATCCGGCTAAAATGTTCTTCTTTCTTTTCTTCCCGTATGATTTCTTTGATGATCATTTCCTACACCCGTTCATTCTTCATCTGCTGTTCTTTTTAATTATCTATTCACCTGCCTTTCTTGTTTATACTTTCTTTCATCATACATTCTACATATCATTTCCTTGTTAACACTTTCCTTCTTCCATACAAAGGCATCTGTCCTTCTTAGTAACCCTTCTTTGGACTGTCATTGTTATAAGGGTTTTATTTCGACCCTACATTTTCCATATTATTTCCTTGGTAACACTTTCCTCCTTCCATACATTCTGCATATGTCCTTCTTACTAACCCTTACTTGGACTGTCTGTTCGCACTTCCATTTTCTACACTTTCGCCACCTTTCTTTCTTGCTAGCATATTCTTTCCCCTGTAACTCCCCCGTGTGTTTTCCTTGTTAATATTTTCCTTCTCCCATATATTTTTCGTCTGACGTTTTCGTTAATTCTTTCTTACGCCCCTACGTTCTTTGTTATTTCAATTCTTTTTTTCTATTTTTTTCGATTCTTTTTCATTTTCTTTCAGAAATCCTGACTTTTATTTAAATGCAACTGAATTCAACATCCATCTCACCTCATCAAGGTTACATCCAAGATTTTACAACAATTCCTCTCTTGCCCATTCGTCCTTATATCCTTATTGTTAATTTCGATTTCGTTACTACTGTCCTTAGTTGGTGTTGATTTTTTCCCTTTACAATCTCTTTCAATTGATATAACGTCTTTATAATAACATTTTGGAATCGTATCTTCTTTCTTTATTAATAAAAAAAAATGATTATAAAGATTTCTTGTCCGTGCACATACGTTAGAACAATAAAAAGACAGGCGTGCAGAAACATGATGGCGACACGCAATATCTTGATACGTTTCAAATAAAACAAAACGCGTAGAACTGAAGATAAATCTCGCAAAGTGTGGATTTTTTGAAAGAAAATATCTATGACAAGAATTTCTTTGCTGGAAAACGAAACGAATTAATATTTGTGTTTGTTTAAAAATGAAATCAAATAATGGTTAGCATATCAGCAAGAAGCTTGTAAGGATTCTTTGCAGGGTTGATCCGAGATATCAGCTCGGGAAACGCTGATTTGTTCTCTGCAAAATTGAAAATATTAAGTTTGATATTGCTTCGATGAAGCCTAACGTGTTCACTTCAAGAGTCTTTTCAGTACGTATTTGAATTTGCAGTAATGTGTACGCAGAAAAACAGTGGCCTTTAGCATATACAATGGAGAACGAAAATTGTCAATCCACTTGGAAATCCAATATCGATTTTAAATTCACATCATCCTATTTACTGTATCTTTCACTAAACAGTTTACACACATTTCTGTTTTTGTTTGCGTTTAAGAGTTTTTTTTATAGCCGTACGTAAGTGCGTGTTGTGGGGGCAGTCGATATCGGATCGGCACGAAAAATCGAAGTGCCGAGTTCAATTTCAGTCGAATACGTTGCTTTCATTTGCGCGCAAATACACTTCAGAACTGTATTATTCAATATAAGTTCTCTTCTTCTATGGGTAAAATAGCAGTCCAGGCAAGGACCCATAACCTTGGTTGACGAGATGCCTATCGCAGAAACAATATAAAACTACCTTGAAAAACATTTTCTGCCCAGTCATTTATTTTTCAATATATGATCGCCCAAGTTTGTACCACGTATGGCACTTAACTGACTGATGTGTGTGTTTTGGGGCATTTTGTTGCATTTAAGTGCGTGCCTAAATATTGTGGTATGCATATATGCGTGATATGTGTATGTGCCCCGGTTGATTCAATACTCATCATGTTTAGGCGCTGAAAAACATATGTGAATATCTATATTCTGTGCAACACACCCCAATATATATATATATATATATATATATATATATATATATATATATAGAGAGAGAGAGAGAGAGAGAGAGAGAGATTGCCTTTATTAATATAGATATATATACATTGGGCACCTCGAGGTGGTGTAATGGTTAGCAAGCTTGTCTCGCTAGCACTATTGCAATTAAGTAGTGAGTTCGATCCTCACTGGGTGCCCCATACTTTCGGCCTTGTGCCACATCTAAGCTGCGCTTAGTAAATTATATATATACATCTAAACTTATTTATAAATGAAACTTAGTGCGTGTGTGTGTCTGTGTGTGTGTGTGTCCGTTACCTATATACACCGAAACGGCTGAACCGATTTTCTTGACAATTTACACAGTTGTGTGTGTGTGTTTGCGTGAGTTCTTAGCTAAGTATTGTGTCGAGGTACCCCCGATAAATATCGAAAATCGATAATCGAAAAAATCCGATTATATAAGGAGTGGTCCGATTTTAATCAAATTTGATACACTCAGAGACAAAGACATAAGAAATGATATTCAGAAGTTTCAAGGTTGTAGTTCTTACAATAGTACAGAAAATCGATAATATATATATATATATATATATATATATATATAAGGCAAGTGTTATATAGCAATATACAACAAACACGTCTGTATATAAAAATATGAGTTATATTTTTATTAATGAACGATGGACCGTGTAGCCTAGTGAACAGAGAGTGAGAGCGCGCTTCCAGGGGTTGACGGGGGGGGGGTGTCGTCGTATATGTTCTCCTCTGTCTCTCTGCCCAGACTCGTCTGTCGTGAAATCCGTGCCCGAGGTCTTTTTATCTCCAAACCGGTACTTCCGATTTTTTGCCTCGCCTACGCACGCCCACGTAATTCTCAGAGACACCTGTTCTGTTTGCCTCTTGTAGCCATTTCCGATACTGCCGGAAATAAGGTCAAACAACCATCGTTCCTTTCAACGGCCGGAAAACGCCCCCGCTTCCTCACTTCCTCGGGTGGGCCTAGATTGTTATATTACACAAGATGTTTGTGTGTGTTTGTTTATCTGCCTGTATGTCTATATTTCTTCAGCCCTTTTAGTTTTTGCTTCGGGTTTAGTACTAAGTAGATATAATTGTAGTTCTTAGTCTCAGCCATGATACCATTTACTCAGAGGACTTATTTAGCCTTCAAAATTCAGTTTGCGACGAAAAAAAATTATTTGATATCGATACCAGGAAATCAAAATTTGACTTACATCCATTCATTTTTCTTTCAGTCTATGGTTTCGCTTTAACTGGAAACAATTATTGCTTTTTAGTCTTTCGTGCCAACGTCCAAAGAGTCTGAGTTCCAGGACCATGGATTAGTTTTAAAGCTTTCATTACACCCGAGCAACACCGTGCTATACTGCTGGTATATATACATATATATATATATATATATATATATATATATATATATGTATATATATATATATATATATATAATACAGCTCTATTCATACATTGAGTACTGTTTTATTAACACCTGAATAATGTGTGTGTGTGTGTGGATGTGTGTGTGTGTAAGTGTGTGCTTGTGTGTGGGGGGTATATGTGAGTGTGTGTGTGTGTATTGGTGTGTGTGTGTGTGTGTGTGTGTGTGTGTGTGTGTGTGTGTGTGTGTGTGTGTGTGTGTGTGTGTGCTAATAGCAAATTGAATAAAATCGTATAATGTATTTCTTATTTCGGGACTTCGTCGATCTAATGTGATGTTTACATGTAAGTTCGCAGGCAATCGAAGTCTCATTTTTGTTTTGTTTTTAGATATTTGCTTGGCTATAATTTAGCCGATAAGATGTTTTTTTCTTTTCTTTTTGATTATATTTTTTATTCAGCATCTAGCATTTCTTCAAAACGATATCTACCAAGAAAGACAAAATGATTGCTTCACGTAACTTGATAATAATTACACACACAAACACACACACACACACACACACACACACACATATATATATATATATATATATATATATATATATATATATATATATATATATATATATATATACTGCTTACATACAAAACGTTAAAATTTTCTTTCTCTGACCCCATGCGCCGATGGCTTAGGGAGTAGAGACTGCGACTGACATCAAATCGGTCGAGTTTCGATCCCGGCCAGAAGCAAGTGGATATGTCTAGCCACACTGATGAGCTGTGATACAGCGAAAAGGGCTTGTATGTGGATGACTAATATATATATATATATATATATATATATATATATATATATGTAAATTCAGTTAATTGCCATAAGTGATACCCGATTGGTCGTTCATGTCTCTTTCGAGATATGACAGTCTACGTAGAAGATTTTCCCGTAGTAGGTTGCCATTACTTTCTGCGGCAGAACAGATACTAACAATGCCTATAAAAGCCGATTTATCCTGCTATTCAATCTATAACTGGAGGAAGGAATATGGATTAACACCTTTTCCAGAGGTATTTATATATAAGTGAATGAAACAAATTCGACTAGAATTTGAACTCGGATCTCCGATTTCTTTTTCCATTACATCACAGGGAAATATACATGTGTTATTACTCTACAAATCGTAAGAAATTTGATACTGCAGACATTTACATATTATGTATTCTGATATTATTACATAAGTTTTCTGTTCAGCATAGCATGATCAGATGTTGGACCTTTTTGTCTTTCAAACACTGATCTTTTAACCGCCCTAGTTGCTGCATTTGGCAGGCTTTGACCCTTTCAAATATCTGCACGTTTGACTTCTTCAGATCAGGTCGGATTCTATTCGGTCAATGAACTGTTCCATATGCTAAGGTATTTCATATTGCAACTGATGTAACGCTTAGCGGTTATGAAATATATTCTCCCCTACATCACCACCAACTGTTCATTTTCGTTCTGGAGTGGATTGATGTTTTGGATGCTAAAGTTTTCCGATATTATCTTTCGGTTTCTAACTATATCTACAAAAAGAAAATGAGCGATCGTTCGTTATTCCGGGCCTGGATTTCTCGAAGGAAGCGCCGTCATTATTCACATGATGTACAAGCTGACTCTTATCTTTATCTTTATTGTTATTATCATTATATTTTAGCTGCTGTTCCCTCCAGTCTTGTGCCTGTGTATCCGGGAAACTAAAACGGATATTTAATTTACTTATCTCCACAAAGTTAATACAAATAATAGTAAAAATAAAAATTTTCATTATTGGCACGTGAACAGTTATCCTCATCTTTGATGTCACTTTTTGACTGCTGTGACTTCCGGTCTTCGTCCCGTCCTTGTCGATTCGAGTAACTTTAAAGGAATTTGGAAATAGGTATGAATTTACACGAGCTACTAGATTAGAAACTAGGTCCCACCCTTTTACAGTGAAACCGATAAAATGTAACCGCAATTTCTACTCTAACTGCTTCTTTTCTCGCACTTCCCACCTGTGGAATTCCCTTCCATATACTTGCTTCCCCGACAGTTACAATCTCCAGGAATTTAAATGTAAGGTCAATAGTCATCTCCTATCACACTAACTCGCATCCTTTCTCTCGCACTTCCCACCTATGGAATTCCCTTCCATTTACTTGCTTCCCCGACAGCTATAATTTCCAGGAATTTAAATGTAAGGTCAATAGACATCTCCTATCTCACTAACTCACATCCTTTCTTTCGCACTTCCCACCTGTGGAATTCCCTTCCATATACTTGCTTCCCCGACAGCTACAATCTCCAGGAATTTAAATGTAAGGTCAATAGACATCTCCTATCACACTAACTCGCATCCTTTCTCTCGCACTTCCCACCTGTGGAATTCCCTTCCATATACTTGCTTCCCCGACAGTTACAATCTCCAGGAATTTAAATGTAAGTTCAATAGACATCTTCTATCACACTAACTCGCATCCTTTCTCTCGCACTTCCCACCCGTAGAATTCTCTTTCATATACCTGCTTCCCCGACAGTTACAATCTCCAGGAATTTAAATGTAAGGTCAATAGACATCTCCTATCACACTAACTCGCATCCTTTCTCTCTCAATTCCCGCCTGTGGAATTCCCTTCCATATACTTGCTTCCCCGACAGCTACAATCTCCATGAATTTAAATGTAAGGTCAATAGACATCTCCTATCACACTAACTCGCATCCTTTCTCTCGCACTTCCCACCCGTAGAATTCTCTTTCATATACCTGCTTCCCCGACAGTTACAATCTCCAGGAATTTAAATGTAAGGTCAATAGACATCTCCTATCACACTAACTCGCATCCTTTCTCTCTCAATTCCCGCCTGTGGAATTCCCTTCCATATACTTGCTTCCCCGACAGCTACAATCTCCATGAATTTAAATGTAAGGTCAATAGACATCTCCTATCACACTAATTCGCATCCTTTCTCTCGCACTTCCCGCCTGTGGAATTCCCTTCCATATACTTGCTTCCCCGACAGTTACAATCTCCAGGAATTTAAATGTAAGGTCAATAGACATCTCCTATAACACTAACTCGCATCCTTTCTCTCGCACTTCCCACCCGTAGAATTCTCTTTCATATACCTGCTTCCCCGACAGTTACAATCTCCAGGAATTTAAATGTAAGGTCAATGGACATCTCCTATCACACTAACTCGCATCCTTTCTCTCTCAATTCCCGCCTGTGGAATTCCCTTCCATATACTTGCTTCCTCAACAGCTACAATCTCCAGGAATTTAAATGTAAGGTCAATAGACAACTCTCTTCCCATCTACCCCAACCCCATCCTCGGTATCCTAATCGTCTATTACCCTCCTCCTGACATTTCCTATAACTAACCATTCTTTCTTATCACTTTCCCCTATATAACCCCCTGAGCAACAGTGGCAGTAGAATGCCTTGCTTGGGGTGAAATGATTAAAAAAAAAACTTAACCCGACGCAGTTAATAACAGTTAAAAAAAAGAATTTTTCATTATTTGCTCGTGGACTGTTATCCTCATCTTTCTTGTTTTTATTATTTTGTTTTGGCCGTTATGCTCTCCAGCCTTCGTCGGGTAACCTTCATGCAATTTCGGACTGAATACTTTGATTTTATCGTTTAATCTCGACCCGGACTCTTCTCCGGAATGCGTCACTTCAGTTCATAGTCGATCCTGAAAGTTCAGAGTGTATCTCTCTTTACTAAACTCCTTTCCTGGAGGGATTACTTAAAATGACGCATCTTTCACAAACTGTGCAAGTCTCTTGCCATTTAAGATGGGATGAGAACGACTGACGAAGGAAAGGGATGAGGAAATGGCCCTCGTCTAACAAGACGGAGCAATCATCATATGTCTATGTATGTAGTGGTTAGGACGTAAACTTTTCGATCATGGTGGGTTTCTCAAGCAGAATACTTCCGGATGCTATTTTTATTTTATTTTATTTTCTTAATGATTTCACACCCATCAAGGAGGGACCGCCACTAGTGTTCAGGGGGTTACATAGAACGAAAAGTTTGGGCAAATGAAGCATTGAGGAAAAGATAAAAATTGTAAAGTAGAATACTTCCAGGTGTTATTTTTTCTTTTTTTTTTCTTTTTTTTTAAATGATTTCACACCCATCAAGGAGGGACCGCCACTAGTGTTCAGGGGGTTACATAGAACGAAAAGTTTGGGCAAATGAAGCATTGAGGAAAGGATAAAAATTGTAAAGTAGAATACTTCCAGGTGTTATTTTTCTTTTTTTTTTCTTTTTTTTAAAATGATTTCACACCCATCAAGGAGGGACCGCCACTAGTGTTCAGGGGGTTACATAGAACGAAGAGATTGGGCAAATGAAGCATTGAGGAAAGGATAAAAATTGTCAAGTAGAATACTTCCAGGTGTTATTTTTAAATTTTTTTTAATTATTTTTTTTTAATTGATTTCTAACCAATCAGGGAGGGACTGCCACTAGTGCGCACGGGTTTACAGAGAACGAAAAGATTGGGCACATGAAGTGTTGAGGAAAGGATAAAAATTATAAAGTAGAGTATTCCGGGTGTTATATTTAATGTTTTTTTAAAAAATTTTTAATGATTTCAAACCAATCAAGGAGGGACCGCCACTAGTGCGCAGGGGATTACACAGAACGAAAAGATTGGATATCTGAAGTATTGAAGAAAAGATAAAAATGAATAACAATCAAAAAGATATCTATCGCCGTAGCATTTACATGTTTGTAGATTTTATTTATCAGGGAGGGAAGTAAACAGAAGGGAGTTCCACAGGCGGGAAATGCGGGAAATGAAAAACTGTTAGAGTAGATGTCGTGGTTATATTTAACTATTTTAATCGTAAAAGAGTGGGACCTCAGTATTAATGTAATAGCGCGCCTAATTTTTTGTCATGGCGGCACCAGGGAAAAGATTTCATCAGAGCAGTTGAAATTATTTGTAGAAAAGACAGAAGGAAGCCACATCAAGTCGGTGAGAAAGTGAGTGAAATCAAAATGCTAAGGAGACGGTTCCAGTATTCGACACCTTAAGAAGAGGGCATAAAAACAATTGCCAAACGTTGTAACTGAAATTGGGACATTTCGAAAGCTGTCGATAGATGTGCTGGCACAACGTCACAAGCCATCGTGACCGAAGATTTGGGCCTACTAGCGCGGTTCAAACTGCCGATTCCGCAAAACGGTGCGGTCTCTCCTAGACGGGTCCTGGGTATGACGGCAAACTGCATCCGGCAGCAAGGCCTTTGATTGGGAGATTGTGAGGAGCATGAAATCAATTCTTAATTGCAGTTGTTCTCAGGTCCACCCTGACCCGGAGTGGTAGCACCTGTTAGGGTCCCAGCTATGAGCAAATAGTTAACACCCAAACTGGAGTCAAAACATTATAAAGGTGTAAAAATACCTTTTTGTAGATATCGAAAAAAGAATAATTCTTTACACTCAATAGTGTGTAGGGGTAGCATTTTTGTTGTTTCCGCAACAAACTGTTTTTTATGGGGCAGTGTTGTTAGTCCTGCACCCAACCCCCAAACCTGGAGGAAGGTGATTTTCTAAGCGTAGCTTAGACGTGAAACACGGCCGATAGTAAGAGACACCAAGTGAGGATCGAACTCACTCATCAATTGTAATGATTCAAGCGAGTAAGCTTGCTAACCATTGCGCAACCTCTAGGTGCCCTTTATAGACATATATACATAGAAATATACTTTTATAGAAAAATATACATTTTTGTAGAAAAAATATCACCGACAATAAATTTCTGAAGAAAAAATTATTACCATAACACATTTTTGAAGGAAAAAATATTCTCAGCAAAACATTTTTGAAAACAAAACTAGAAGACATTTTTAGTTTTCCTAAATAAAAAGAATAAAAACAAAAAAAATTAATTAAAATCCGACTAAATTAACCTTCTCTCTATAACCGAACATTAAAAGAAATACCTTCAAATCCCACCTTTTGGGAATTAAATAACCGACAGAGGTGTTGATATACCATTAAACAAAGATCAAGCTCAAGCTATCCTAGACATGTACTTCCGATCAGTATAGTAGCATAGTAAAACATAGGTTATCTTTGTGGGTGTTTAATAAACACAGATGTATTTGAGCAGATGTGTGCAGGAATCCCGAAGTATAAGCTTCTGGTCATTTTAACCAATCAATTGATTCTAAAAATTACGGTTAGCAACTGGACGGATTCAATAAAAACGCAGAGAATTGGAAATCATGAAAGGTGTCGTTTTCCATCAGGATTATGCCAGACCCCACGTTTCTTTGGCAACTTGACAAAAATTGTTGCGGCTTGACTTGGATGCGTAACTCAGCCTGCCATATTCATCAGACAATATACGGATTTTCGTTTATTTGGATCCTTGCAAAAAAAATATCCTCAATGGTAAAAATTTTAATTCTTTGGGTGACAAAAAACCCATTTTCATGAGTTCTTTGCCGAGAAATTTACGAAATTTTGGAAAGACAGAGAAAATAATGGAGAAGCTTTGTCCAAAAAGACAAACCAAAAAAAAAAAATGTAATAAAATCTATGAAAATAGACCCCAACCCTAACCCTAACCCTAACCCCAACCCTAACCCCAACCCTAACCCTAACCCTAACCCCAACCCCAACCCTAACCCTAACCCTAACCCCAACCCCAACCCTAACCCTAACCCCAACCCTAACCCCAACCCTAACCCCAACCCCAACCCTAACCCCAACCCCAACCCCAACCCCAACCCTAACCCTAACCCTAACCCCAACCCCTAACCCTAACCCTAACCCCAACCCCAACCCCAACCCCAACCCTAACCCCTAACCCCAACCCCAACCCTAACCCCAACCCCAACCCTAACCCCAACCCCAACCCCAACCCTAACCCCAACCCTAACCCCAACCCTAACCCTAACCCCAACCCTAACCCTAACCCCAACCCCAACCCCAACCCCAACCCCAACCCTAACCCCAACCCTAACCCTAACCCTAACCCTATTTTGAAGAAAATTGTGAAAACTGAGAAACGGATTCTTTAGAATAAACTTCAGCGAAAAAGATTCTGAGGTAAGCGACATGAGCCAAAATCTGGATCTTCAGGACGTAGGCGATCATGGTTCTCCACGTCTCCCTATCCCTGGTGGCTCTTAGCAGGCTTTCTCCTGTTACACCATGCAACCCCGTTCCGTCATCCACTAACTCAAGCCCATAAATCCTAGAATATAAATATATAGAAACTAGCATGTCCACAAAATGAGGGAACAGTTTATATATTGATTATAATATAGAATTGACCCCCATTTTACATCCACATTATCATATAAACAGTTGGCTTATATATTCTTCTATGCGCCTTGTCCTTTCAGGACGTAGGCGATCATGGCTTTCCACGTCTCTCTATCCCTGGTGGCTCTTAGCACGCTTTCTTCTGTTACACCACGCAACTCCCGCTCCGTCATCCACCTGCTCAGGCCCTGCAAATATGCTATCCGCTGCTTTCCTCTGTCTCTTTTTTCTTCTATCTGGCCTGTTAGTATCAGGTTCTCCAAGCCCTCATTTCTAATTGCATGTCCCAGGAACTTCAGTTGTCTCTTCCTGATGCTCAGTATTAATTTCCTTTTTGTTGCCATTCTTTCCAACACCTCATCATTGCTTGCGTGCTCAGTCCACGATATCCGCATCATCCTTCTGTAGAACCACATTTCCGCGACTTCCAGTTTTGTCCTCATTTTCGATGATATTGTCCAGTATTCACTGCCGTATTGAAGTCAGGCTGTACATTTAGTGGAATTAAAAAATAATTCTGTACTATAAGCTTCTGCCAAACAAAAGAGTCAGTTCTGAAAACTATTGCTTGCAACTGAATGAATTAAATGTAGCAATTTAAGAAAAACGTCTATAATTATCGCTCAAGAATGGTGTTACTTTCGACCAGCACAAACCACACCTCACTCTCCTTCGGCAAACTCGACAAAAATTGTTTGCAGCTTGACTGGGATGTGTTACTCCACCCGCCAGCAGGCATTGTTTCTTCGAATTTTCATTTATTCAGGTCGTTGCGTAATAAAAATATCATTTTTGGATGGCATAAAAAACTACCTTAATAAGTTATTTGCCAAGAAACTACCGAAATCCTGGAAAGACGAAATCTTCAAGTTGAACAGAAAATGAAGAAGGTTGTGCAAGAAAATGATTCATATTTAATTGAAAAAATATTTAATGGCGTAATTTTGTTTTGTGCTTTAATTTAAAAAAAATTGATATGACAATGCAAATCATCAGAAGAATCATCATGCCTACACCAGCAAGATAACTATGCTAATCTTGCCAAAACTACTTGTTTTGTCTGCAACAAAATTATCAGATCATTCTCTGGGATATAAATGCATATGGCACCACACAGGAGAATTATAGCGCATCATATACGTATATATAGTGTGTGTATTTTGGCAGCATTTTTTCATTAATACAGGTTCCGTTGAATAATATAGAAAAGTTTTGTCTATTTATTTTGTGTAGGATCCTTTCGTATAATCTCGTATAATCGACGGGAGAGGTCATAGTTACTACGCTTACCCCATCTACCCATAGCAGTAGTAGCTCGCCGACCAATCCCCTCATGACACTATGTGACCAAGAACCACACCACCACCATTTTGTCACTGTCTGCAGCCATCCGCCACGTTAAAAATGGACTTGTCTCTTTGGTTTAATTTTTTTCGTTTAATTCCACTTTGTTAATAACTTAAATGTTCTATGTTCACTATATGTTAAATGTTCATTCTTTGATAATGGCTTATGTATGCCGAAAGCTCAGACCCGATAGAAAAATCAACAATTACTGCGATTTCCTGTTGTCTTTTAACGATAGCACTATCTAGCTTATAAGATTATACGAAAGGATCCTACACAAAAACTAGACAAAACTTATCTATGTTATTCAACGAAACCTGTATTAATATATATATATATATATATATATATATATAAAGTGAAATAACAAGTAGATTTAAAACCACTGTTGAAGAATTTAATTTAATAAAGAGTGCTCGATACAGAGTAGAGATTAATACTGTAATTTTGTTATCTCAAATGGTTTATAAAAGCATAATATCAGTACACAAAAATTTTCCTGTTTCTAAAAAAATGTTCCTCTTCAGATGATATGTTAAAATAAATGGTGAAAAATTTATTTTCGCCATTTATTTTAACATATCGCCTTAAGAGAAACAGTTTTGTTTGTTCTGAAACATGAAAATGTTTGGGTTGTGATCTTACGCTTTTATAAACTATTGTAATAACAAAACGACTATATATATATATATATATATATATATATATATATATATACACGCACGCATATATATATAAGAATACCTCACCTGTGAAAGTCTCTTTCGGCTTCTTTCTTTCCGATCAAGTTTGATCTTCTAAAATTTAAATGCTATGTAAATTGTTGTCTTCTTTTTTTAATACCTGTGCTTGTATTGTTATTGATCTATAATAATATTTTTCTTTGTGTTTGGTATATTCCTTCACAGTAAGTAACCGCTTGCATCTCAGTGGTTTTCTTTCCTTGCAATAAAATCACTGATGAAATGACTAAAATGGATGTCAGTGTACGTGTAAGTCTTATCTTTCTCACTTAAAAATATGAAGAACACAAAATTATTACCGCGTATCTTATTGACATATTTATTTGTTTTGCCACTGCACAATTTTGAATTCTCCCAAACATGATCGGATTTCGTGAATCAAAAAAGTACACTTCTCTTGAGAAATGTTTCTAAGAAAAAAAAAATGTCTTTTGCCGAAACGCCGATCCGTACGTTTAATATTAACCCTGCCCGATGTCCTTTCAAAAAAACCCAGGGAAATTTAATTTGGCTGGGTTCTTCTTGACTGATAGAAAAATCGCTAATGTTAAAACGGAAAGAAGCAAGCAAAGATGTTTACAAGAAAAAAGAAAAAGAAAAAAATAAGGAACATTACCGGTTCGATGAAACGTTGAATAAAAGGGGCATTCAAGGAAAACCAAATGAGGACAGATGATTTTGTGAGAAAAGAAAACAAAATAAAGTGAGTTAACCAAGTGAATGACATTTAATAAGCGTTAGGCTCAACCGGCCATTTCAAGACGATTATTTTAATTTTTAGAACAAATTGTTTCCAACACATCTCTCTCTATCTCTCTGTTGCAGGTGCTAAATTGGCATTTGTGCCGTGAACCGACTAAATCGGCATTTGTGCCGTGAACCGACTAAATCGGCATTTATGCCGTGAATCGCCTAAATCGGCATTTGTTCCGTGAACCAACTAAACCGGCATTTGTGCCATGAACCGACTAAATCGGCATTTGTGCCGTGAACCGCCTAAATCAGAATTTGTGCTGTAAACCGAATAAATCGGCATTTGTGCCGTGAATCGCCTAAATCGGCATTTGTGCCGTGAACCGACTAAATCGGCATTTGTGCCGTGGATCGCCTAAATCGGCATTTGTGCCGTGAACCGACTAAATCGGCACTTGTGCCGTGAATCGCCTATATCGGCATTTGTGCCGTGAACCGACTAAATCGGCATTTGTGCTGTGGATCGCCTAAATCGGCATTTGTGCCGTGAACCGACTAAATCGGCATTTGTGCCGTGAATCGCCTAAATCGGCATTTGTGCCGTGAACCGACTAAATCGGCATTTGTGCCGTGGATCGCCTAAATCGGCATTTGTGCCGTGAACCGACTAAATCGGCATTTGTGCCGTGGATCGCCTAAATCGGCATTTGTGCCGTGAACCGACTAAATCGGCACTTGTACCGTGAATCGCCTATATCGGCATTTGTGCCGTGAACCGACTAAATCGGTATTTGTGCCGTGAACCGACTATGTGGGCATTTGTTCCGAGAACCGACTAAATGGGCCTTTGTGCCGTGAACCGCTTAATCGGCATTTGTGCCGTGAAACGCGTAAATCGGCATTTGTGCCATGAACCGCCTAAATCGGCATTTGTGCTGTGAACCGCGTAAATCGGCATTTGTGCTGTGAACCGTTTGATCGGCATTTGTGCTGTGAACCGACTAAATCGGCATTTATGCCGTGAATCGACTATATCGGCATTTGTGCCGTCAACCGACTATATCGGAATTTGTGCTGTGAACCGATAAAATCTTCATTTGTACTGAGAACCGACTATATCGGCATTTGTGCCGTGAACCCACTATATCCGCATTTGTGCTGTGAACCGACTAAATCGTCATTTGTGCCGTGAACCGACTATATCGGCATTAGTGCCGAGAAACGACTATATCGGCATTTGTGCCGTGAACCGACTATATCAGCATTTGTGATGTGAACCGACTCTATCGGCATTTCTGCCGTGAACCGAGTATATCGGCAATTGTGCCGTGAACCGATTATATCGGCATTTGTGCTGTGAACCGACTAAATCGTCATTTGTGCCGAGAACCGACTATATCGGAATTTGTGCCGTGAACCGAGTATATCGGCATTTCTGCTGTGAACCATCTAAATGGCATTTGGGCCGAGAACCGCCCAAATCGGTATTTGTGACGTGAACAGACTAAATCGGCATTTGTGTCGTGAACCGACTGAATCGGCATTTGTGTCGTGAACCGACTGAATCGGCATTTGTGCCTTGAATCGCCTGAATCGGCATTTTTGCCGAGAACCGCCCAAATCTGCATTTGTGCCGTGAACCGATTAAATCGGCATTTGTGACGTGAACCGACTATATCGGCATTTGTGCCGTGAACCGACGAAATCTTCATTTGTGCCGAGAACCGACTATATCGGCATTTGTGCCGTGAACCTACTATATCGGCATTTGTGCCGTGAACCGAATATATTGGCATTTGTGCCGTGAACCGATTAAAACGTCATTTGTACCGAGAACCGACTATATCGGCATTCGTGCCGTGAACCGACTAAATCGTCCTTTTTGCCGAGAACCGAATATATCGGCATTTGTGCCGTGAACCGACTATATCGGCATTTGTGCTGTGAACCGCCTAAATCGGCATTTGTGCCGTGAACCGACTATATCGGCATTTGTGCCGTGAACCGATTATCGCCATTTGTGCTGTGAACCGCCTAAATCGTCATTTGTGCCGTGAACCGACTATGTCGGTATTTGTGCCGTGAAACGACTAAATCTTCTTTTGTTCCGTGAACCGCCCAAATCGGCATTTGTCCCGTGAACCGACTAAATCGGCATTTGTGCTGTGAACCACCTAAATCGGCATTTGTGCCGTGAACCGACTAAACCGGCATTTGTGCCATGAACCGACTAAATCGGCATTTGTGCCGTGAACCGCCTAAATCAGAATTTGTGCTGTAAACCGAATAAATCGGCATTTGTGCCGTGAATCGCCTAAATCGGCATTTGTGCCGTGAACCGACTAAATCGGCATTTGTGCCGTGGATCGCCTAAATCGGCATTTGTGCCGTGAACCGACTAAATCGGCACTTGTGCCGTGAATCGCCTATATCGGCATTTGTGCCGTGAACCGACTAAATCGGCATTTGTGCTGTGGATCGCCTAAATCGGCATTTGTGCCGTGAACCGACTAAATCGGCATTTGTGCCGTGAATCGCCTAAATCGGCATTTGTGCCGTGAACCGACTAAATCGGCATTTGTGCCGTGGATCGCCTAAATCGGCATTTGTGCCGTGAACCGACTAAATCGGCATTTGTGCCGTGGATCGCCTAAATCGGCATTTGTGCCGTGAACCGACTAAATCGGCACTTGTACCGTGAATCGCCTATATCGGCATTTGTGCCGTGAACCGACTAAATCGGTATCTGTGCCGTGAACCGACTATGTGGGCATTTGTTCCGAGAACCGACTAAATGGGCCTTTGTGCCGTGAACCGCTTAATCGGCATTTGTGCCGTGAAACGCGTAAATCGGCATTTGTGCCATGAACCGCCTAAATCGGCATTTGTGCTGTGAACCGCGTAAATCGGCATTTGTGCTGTGAACCGTTTGATCGGCATTTGTGCTGTGAACCGACTAAATCGGCATTTATGCCGTGAATCGACTATATCGGCATTTGTGCCGTCAACCGACTATATCGGAATTTGTGCTGTGAACCGATAAAATCTTCATTTGTACTGAGAACCGACTATATCGGCATTTGTGCCGTGAACCCACTATATCCGCATTTGTGCTGTGAACCGACTAAATCGTCATTTGTGCCGTGAACCGACTATATCGGCATTAGTGCCGAGAAACGACTATATCGGCATTTGTGCCGTGAACCGACTATATCAGCATTTGTGATGTGAACCGACTCTATCGGCATTTCTGCCGTGAACCGAGTATATCGGCAATTGTGCCGTGAACCGATTATATCGGCATTTGTGCTGTGAACCGACTAAATCGTCATTTGTGCCGAGAACCGACTATATCGGAATTTGTGCCGTGAACCGAGTATATCGGCATTTCTGCTGTGAACCATCTAAATGGCATTTGGGCCGAGAACCGCCCAAATCGGTATTTGTGACGTGAACAGACTAAATCGGCATTTGTGTCGTGAACCGACTGAATCGGCATTTGTGTCGTGAACCGACTGAATCGGCATTTGTGCCTTGAATCGCCTGAATCGGCATTTTTGCCGAGAACCGCCCAAATCTGCATTTGTGCCGTGAACCGATTAAATCGGCATTTGTGACGTGAACCGACTATATCGGCATTTGTGCCGTGAACCGACGAAATCTTCATTTGTGCCGAGAACCGACTATATCGGCATTTGTGCCGTGAACCTACTATATCGGCATTTGTGCCGTGAACCGACTATATTGGCATTTGTGCCGTGAACCGATTAAAACGTCATTTGTACCGAGAACCGACTATATCGGCATTCGTGCCGTGAACCGACTAAATCGTCCTTTTTGCCGAGAACCGAATATATCGGCATTTGTGCCGTGAACCGACTATATCGGCATTTGTGCTGTGAACCGCCTAAATCGGCATTTGTGCCGTGAACCGACTATATCGGCATTTGTGCCGTGAACCGATTATCGCCATTTGTGCTGTGAACCGCCTAAATCGTCATTTGTGCCGTGAACCGACTATGTCGGTATTTGTGCCGTGAAACGACTAAATCTTCTTTTGTTCCGTGAAACCGCCCAAATCGGCATTTGTCCCGTGAACCGACTAAATCGGCATTTGTGCTGTGAACCACCTAAATCGGCATTTGTGCCGTGAACCGACTAAATCGGCATTTGTGCCGTGAACCGACTAAATCGTCACTTGTGCTGAGAACCGACTATATCGGCATTTGTGCCGTGAACCGACTAAATGATCATTTGTGCCGTGAACCGACTATATCGGCATTTGTGCCGTGAACCGACCCAATCGGCATTTGTGCCGTGAACCGACTAAATCGGCATTTGTGCTGTGATTCGCCTGAATCGGCATTTGTGCCGACAACCGCCCAAATCGGCATTTGTGCCGTAAACCGACTAAATCGGCATTTGTGCCGTGAAACGAGTATATCGGCATTTGTGCCGTGAACCGACTAAATCGGCATTTGTGCCGTGAACCGACTAAATCGGCATGTTTGCCGTGAACCGCTTATATCGGCATTTGAGCCTTGAACCGACGAAATTGGCATTTGTGCCGTGAATCTCCTTAATCTGCATTTGTGCCATGAACCGACTAAATCGGCATTTGTGCCGTGAACCGCCTAAATCGGCATTTGTGCCATGAACCGACTAAATCGGTATTTGTGTCGTGAATCGCCTAAATCGGAATTTGTGCCGTGTACCGCCTAAATCGGCCTTCGTGACGTGAACCGCCTAAATCGGCATTTGTGTTGTGAAACCAGTTAGACTGAAATTTGTAACGGAGTTAGTGAACACCATTGGTTAATAACTCAATTAAATTATATCAAAAGTATTATATTAAATTAACTAATCTATTATATTATATGTATTATATTAAAATTTTTAGAAGAACTTTGTATTAACACAAGTTCTCTATTGCAGGTGTCTACATAGGTATATCTATCGAGAACCCTGTTACACGGGAATTCATAATAGATTAAGAAACCAGCATTGTTTTATTTTAAGTGGCTTTCCCATAAAAAAAAACATTTGTCGAAGTAAAGCTTTTAGTTCAGTAAATGGATATGTGGTAAAAATTATCGACTCCCATATCTGAAATATTGATAAAAATATTTTCATAAATCCAAAGTAAATCAAATGTTTAATGAATAACAAATGGTATAATAAAAATAAAATAATTAAATTTTTTTCCGTTTATTTGATCACGAAAATAATTAACGTTTTCTTTTTTTTTAATCATATCACCCTGAGTAAGGCGGTAACGCCACTGATGCGCAGGGGGCTACGTAAGAGTGAAAAGATTTGAAAAGAGAAAGTTGGAAACCACATCCTAAACAGGGAACAAGAAATGGGGCTCTTCACCTGTTCAATAGACGTGGATGGAGTGTGAACCGGGCGATAGTTTAGTCTATCTACTCCAATTGAAAAAAAAAAGGAAAGAGTGAAAAAATTGGAAAAGTGAAAGCCGGAAACCACATCCTGAACAGGGAACAAGGAATGGGGCTCTTCACCTGTTCAATAGACGTGGGTGGAGTGTGAACTGGGCAATAATTTAGTCTATCTACTCCAACTGAAAAAAAAAAGAAAAGAGTGAAAAGATTGGAAAAGAGAAAACCGGAAACCACATCCTAAACAGGGAACAAGGGATGAGCTTCTTAACCTGTTCAATAGACATGGGTGGAGTGTGAACCGGGCGTTATTTAGACCTATCTACTCCAATTGAAAAAAAAAGAAGAAAAGAGTAAAAAGATTGGAAAAGAGAAAGCCGGAAATCAAATCCTAAACAGGCAACAAGAAATGGGGCTCTTCAGCTGTTCAATAGACGTGGATGGAGTGTGAACCGGGCGATAGTTTAGTCTATCTACTCCAATTGAAAAAAAAAAGGAAAGAGTGAAAAGATTGGAAAAGAGAAAGCCGGAAACCACATCCTAAACAGGGAACAAGGGATGAGCCTCTTCACCTGTTCAATAGACGTGGGTGGAGTGTGAACTGGTCGATAGTTAGATCTACTCCAGTTAAGAAAAAAAAAACATGGTGGTGGATTGCTAAGTTTTAACTTTATCTAAACTATTTTCCATATAAGCCAAAGTAAATGACATAATATTTTCCTGTCAAAAATTATGCAAAATCCTTTGGGTGAAATGTGAACCCACCCTTCATGTGTATGGTAAAAACTTTGGAGCCGGGGTGTTGCGTCGGCCTAGATTAAAGTGCGGACACTGACATTTTTTTCTGTAAGTTGACGAAACGCGTCCAGCACAGATATTGCATAATATTTTGTCAAAGGCTTGACTTAAACCATCCAAAATATTCAGCTGGCTTTCGAAAGGCCACCCTCCAAAAGGAGGAGCCGATTGAGAATGTTCTGTGTATATGCCATGTTTAAGATGTTTCAACCACTGGCTCTGGCCTTCTTCAGGTGATAGGTATTTTGAACCGAGTACAGGACGTTCCTCCCAAAGTGGGAAGAAGCACAGAATATGTGCATTTCATTTTAACAAAAGATTTGTTTATGAGGGGGAAGTTCGGTGAAATTATCGCGCTCATTCGGCCTACGTCACTTAAACTTTCCTGATCAAGAATACCACACGAATCGTTCGGCAGGTTCTTTATTCTCCCGATTTCGCAGTGTGTCGCGTATGGCCCTTCCCCAATCGGAAAACCACGCTGTGTCTTGAGAGGAAATTATGAGAAAAGCAACGGCGAGGATCGATAGCATTCTAGAGAAGAGTTTATGTATGTGTTATCCGCAGAATATTTTCAAGGGGAGAAAATTGAACTATCTTTTCTGAAATATACAATATTTACTGTTTATGCGTAAAGTTCGGATACTATTGAATGCAAATCTTATGCATATCTGCTTACCATTAGATGACATGTGTCAATTGTTTTGTTTTATGTTTTGGTTATGTAGCATCCGGTTGTATTGTGCGAAACAACCATGAACGAAGTCGATTGTCTGTTCAATTTTCTTATCTCTACATTAAATTTGTTGTAATTGATATATTAACCGAAGTATTTTATGTGTTTTGTATTTAATAAATTAGGAATTTGTATGAAGAACTCAGGTAAAGAACCATCAACGATTTAATTCTAATTCTACATCATAATGAGTGTTTTGGAAATGGCAATGTTGTGTGCTGTTTTTCTCTTGTCACGTTATTTTTTCTAAGACGCAAGGATATATAGTCACTAAGACGCAAAGAGTTATAGTCACTAAGACGCAAGGAATTATAGTCACTAAAACGCAAGGAGTTATAGTCACTAAGACGCAAGGAGTTATAGTCACTAAGACGCAAGAAATTATAGTCACTAAGACGCAAGGAATTATAGTCACTAAGACTCAAGGAGTTATAGTCACTAAGACGCAAGGAATTATAGTCACTAAGACGCATGGAATTATAGTCACTATGACGCAAGGAATTATAGTCACTAAAAGTTTATGAAAAGGTATAAGAAAAAAAATAATCAGAGAGAAAATAAAATAAGAAAATAGATATTTACAACACAATAGATATCGATTGATGTCGCATTTAAGTGTTTCAGGATCAAATATGAATCGAAAGCAAAAACCAGAAGAGTGTTCCACCAGCAGAAAGTGCGATAGAAGAAACTGTTAGCACAGAACTTACGGTTGCATATAGCTCTTTCAACCGCAGAATGTTCAGACCTTACGCAAATCTAATATTTCATTTTAATTCTTCAGGACTAATAAAATTGCAGATTCTTCTTTGTAAATGGAGTGGTGTGCAGCAATATGCATCTATTTTCGGGGTGCATGATGCAATTTTTTTGAAAATTGAAAATATTACGTCATCCTAGATTGCATCGTATTTATATCACGCCCAAACACTGCTGGTATGACAATCAATTAGTTGTCCACTGACCATTGACGGTACACCAGGCTGACGGCCTATCATGTTGAATACACCGGTTCTCGCTCGATCACCGAAGTTAAGCAACGTTGAGCCTGGTCAGTACTTAGATGGGTGACCGCTTGGGAATACCAGGTGCTGTAAGCGTTTAGTGACGGATGTGCGTGCTTACGGCCATATCACGTTGAATACACCGGTTCTCGCTCGATCACCGAAGTTAAGCAACGTTGAGCCCGGTTAGTACTTAGATGGGTGACTGTTTGGGAATACCAGGTTTTGTACGCGTAAAGTGATGGATGCGCTTTGTGGTGTTGTGGATATCGGCTCGGAAAGAGAAATCGGTGAGCCGAGTTGGAATTCCATTTGAATACCCTGCATTCACTTAAGCACTGGTACCTTTGGGAAAGGTATTAATCCGTCCCTTTCCTCCAGTTATGGGTTAAATAACAAGGGTAGGACTTGGGGACCTTACTCTTAAAATCAAATCCCAATGCATCTTGATACTCGAAAAGAAAATGTTGTAAAAATAAAGTAACCTTACACAAAAATCATTGGTTATGACCTTAAATGATCTCATAAAGATTGAAAAAAACCTCGAATCAAACAAACAAACGTTACACCAAGGAATCATCCGAAAATTGTAACGTTGCACGAACACACTGGCAAGCCTCACAGAGAGATCGAGGATATTGTTGGTGTCAGTCGTGTCATCAAGGCGAAAAAACAAACTGGATCCATCCTGTCGGAAGAGAAAAAAACATCAAGAGACGACGTATACTTGATCAGGAAAAATGGGAAAGGTCCTAGAAAGATATTCGTTTTATTTCAATTCATTTGCACAAGGGGGTATATCTTGTTTTGGCGATACAGTCTCCTAGGTAAGCCGTATCTATTTACACTCAAATCTTTGCTTACACTGTTGAC
>JBBBDQ010001315.1:2090000-2160000 GCA_037127315.1 Ascarosepion bandense
CGTGCTTAGAGACCCACTGTCCGCGTAATTGCGTAAGGGCGCAAGTTCCCTAGGGGTCCCAAGGCCCCGGATAGCCGCAAGATCTCTTGTAATGAAAAAAAAAATTAACAAAAAATTATCAGGATTAACTGGAAAATTATTATCATACTTGTTTTGAAATAGACATCTATCAACACGTCTCACTCTCCTTCTCTCTCTCTTATATATATATATATATATATATATATATATATATATATATATATACGCTCTCACAGCCTGGCAGAATGGTAGACTTTAAAAAACAGTAGCTACTCTAGTAAATGCGCATCGTTCTTTCAGCAATGAATTAGAACACTCTCAGCTATTGGGTGTGTATAATGATAATATACGCGCTAAAAAATCTGCCTCCTTCTACCGAGCGCCCATAGCTCAGAGGTTTCGCCGACTGACACCAATTCGGTCGGGTTTCAATCCTGAGTTAAAAGCAATCGGAGTCTAATCGTACTGATGAGCTGTGATACAGCGAAACAGATCTGTCTGCGGATAACTATATATATATATATATATATATATATATAATCTTTGGTAGAAGCTTTCCGGGTCCCGAAGAGGCTGCAAATCATTTATAATTAAAAAAATGAACTTGAGAGAGAGAGAGATTAGAGATATCTGTTTCAACATACATACAAAATCATAACATATTCAACTTTCAGAATGTCATATTAGGACGGTGCAAATGTTTTTGCCCATTTAAAATTTCATCTTGAAAATGAAAAACTGTTTTTGTTTTTGAAAATTTTTATTCATAACAATAACGACCTTTACTCTCTATAACTTGATTCCATCTGTCAACGAGCTTATAAACCCCTCGCTTGGAAAATTCTTTAGGTTTTGATGTGAAATATGAATGTCACTCATGTTCAATCTCCTCTCGTGATGTTAACCTAAGGCCATCTAAATGGTTTTGTAATCCACGAACTAAATGATAACCCGGGGGTGATATCTGTTCTTCTGTATGGAAGTGAATGCTGGACGATCTCATCAAAGATGAAGAAGAGGCTTAAGGCAGCAGAAATGTGATTTTACAGAAGGATGCTGAGGATACCATGGACGGAACATGTTGGTGTTTTTGGAGTATGGTTGTATACTAGTGAGCCAGCCATGGGCTGACTCATTTTATAGTTCACCAATAGAAGGGGTTAACCAATCAAAACACTCAAAATATTCAATGTATATTTATATATATATCTATAGTAACGAACCTAATCACAGTAAGGCAACACTAATAATAACAGACTAAACTTCCGAAAATAATGCTAACTTAACAGTAATTTAAACCGTCTTGTAACCCGGCGAGAACTACCTCGTGGGTTAAATAATGGGTGGGGGGAGAAAAAAAGAAACAAACAGCGCACAAGAACAATACGTCTAATACCCGTTAGAAAGAAAAAAAAACCGAGACGAAAACTTAATAATAAAATACACGATACGAAAGTACGAAAGTACGAAAGTAGAGCGAGAATGCCATAAATCTAGAAGCGAGCCACCACCTACCGCGGATTCACACAACGGTTCTTCAGGGTAAGAGTGAGCCTCTTCCGCTGAAGAACCGTAGTGTGAAACCGCGGTAGGTGATGGCTCGATTCTAGATTTCTTCTATATATATATATATGTCGTGAGTAAGAATAAATAACTCAACAACAGGAATAGGTTAATTGTTGTATTCCGTGAAAATAGTATTTACAAAGGTTATTAGTATCCAATACAAGAATAAAGGTTAATCGTCTCAACCGTCGTAAGACGTAGTATGAGCAATGGGTACTTCCGGGTCGTCACCGGAAGTCTACGACTGACTTGTCGATCGGCTGCTCGGCACACTCTCCCTTACGTAGATGCCATCATTACTTTACATAGTAATGGAATAGTCCATTATAGCCGAATAGGCGCGGGCGTCCCAACAATATATATATTATTTTCGTTATTGGTTATTGCTAATTATTTGTAACTCTAAGTATATTCGGCTATATCTGCTCGTTTTCTATGCATTTGTATTTGTAATTTTTTCCTTTTTTCTCTTTTGTCTTTATATTGGTCAGTATTAGTGTTGTGTATATATTATGTGCATTTTATTATATATTATATAATATATACATAATATTTTTGTGTGTGATTATAGCAATTCACTTGCGTTGATTTTCTATACTGGATTGTTTTTGCTTTGATGGTTTAATTAAAATTACAAATACAAATGCATAGAAAAGCAGATACAGCCGAATATATTTAGAGCCACAGATAATTAGCAATCACAAGAAATGAAAAAAATCATATATATGTGTGTGTGTGTGTGTGTGTGTGTGTGTGTGTGTGTGTGTGTGTGTGTGTGTGTTCGAAATTGTGTATGTGTTTGCTTAATTTTTTTATATTTCCGGTCCGATCGCTACTTCAATGCTAGGCTGTTTGCTTCTCTACTCTTCAACTCACCTCAATAATTCTCTGTGCTGAGCTATATTTTTTTAATATTTTGAATTAGATTAAATTAATTGATTTTTCTGATAATCTTGCTTTGATTCTCACTTGAAATTCATAAAAATATATATATATATATTCACGCTGATTGAGCACTCTGGAAAAGTGGTGGGCTTTGAAAACAGTAGCTACTCTGGCGTGTACGCATCGTTCATTCAATAAAATGAATTGTATCACTCTAGCTATTGGGCGCGTATAATGATAATATATGCGCTAAAAAGTCTGCCTTCTCCCATAGCCCACCGGTAGAATCGCCGAATGACACCAATTCGGTCGGGTTTCAATCCTGGGTTAAAAGGCAATCGGAGTATAACCGTACAGATGAGCTGTGATACAGCGAAACAGATCTGTCTGCGGATGACAATATATATATATATATATATATATATATATATATATATATATATATATATGTGTGTGTGTGTGTGTGTGTGTGCGTGTTATTCAGTAGGATTCTAACCAGCGACACCTATCCACATAGGGGAAACAACCAAGTGATCTGGCGTGTCTTAGACCCATCGACCATGAATGACGATCAGTCTAAGCGATATCCAATTAAGCCTATAACGCCATTTTTCGATTCATCAGACGAGACAGTTATGCTTTACATGAATAAATTCTGGTTTTGTAACCATTAAATTGTGTTGACTTTTTTTTATATTTCATATTGCTCTGGATAATATCCATTGAGCTCCCTTTTTTTTATCTATTTAATATTAATAAGATTTAATTTGTGATAAAACTCAACACATATTTAAACGGTTATAAATACAGAATATATTTCGACAGTTGTAGAATAAATACTAGAATCTTTCAAACAGTAGAAAAATAAGAAAATAAATGATAATTTCAATCAGAATATTAGAAAGATAATATTCTGTGTGACATTAAGACATATTCATTTGTTTTTACACTGTCTGAAAAACGCAAATTGTAAGTTTTCACAATCGCCGAAATAAATTCTTGATTTATAACCGTTTAAATATGTGCTGAGTTTTTCTCTCGATATTTAATATTGCGCTTGATAATATCCATTGAGCTCACTATTTTCATTTATTTAATTCCTCATATTTATTAGTTACATTTTTCGATTTATCTCCTTCCTTTTTAACGGATTTTTCATTATTTCCTATGTACTTTATTCGTTAATACAGACGTAATCAAAGCGTTTTCTTCTAATATCAAGTGATGAATTCCTGACTCTCTCATTTTTGTTATGCTTGGACGATAAATTTAAAATATGTTCTTTTTTCTTTATTAATCCCGACACTTTCATTTTCAACTTCCTGTGTATGGATATGTTTTTGGCTCCTTCCTGTATGTGATTTTTTTTTTCTTTCTTAATCCCCACACTTTTTATTTTTCAACTTCCTGTGTAGGGATATGTTCTTAGGCTCCATCCGGTATGTAATTTTTTTCTTTCTTAATCCCCATACATTTTTTTTTTCAACTTATTGTGTATGGATATGTTTTTGGGCTCCTTCCGGTATGTAAATGTTTTTCTTTCTTAATCCCCACACATTTTTTTTTCAACTTATTGTGTATGGACTTGTTTTTATGCTCCTTCCGGTATGTGAATTTTTTTCTTTCTTAATCTCCACACTTTTTATTTTTCAACTTCCTGTGTATGGATATGTTTTTGGGCTTGTGGTGATAACGACCGAGCAAAAGCGAGGGACCGGATGTTTGCTCTTAAACGACCAGAAATCAAATAACGAAAAGTCGCCGTTGCGCATCCGAGTTCGCGCAGATGTTCCGGTTGAAAATAAAAATTAATCAAATGCTAAATTTCCATTTCGCGAGCCTACGCGAGTTTTATTTATCAGCCAATGGGAAGCCTAGAATCAAATACAAGTGTGAAATCGCAAACGAGCTGCTGGTGATCCAAAAAGCAGATATAAAAAGCGCATACTGACAGACCCCAGCAGGCAGACCTCAGGAGAAGAGTGTAATCAATATCTCCTTGACCTAAGTCAAGTGACTACTACGCTTGCCTCTTTCCTTCTCCCCAGTCTCAAAAGTACTTACTGACCTAAGGACTACATCAAAGAAATTCCTCACTTAGAGGCTCCACACATTCCTAAGCCTTAAATCTCTTTCAGCATATTATTTGCCATGAATATTTTAACCTCCCTTGGACCAATATTCTAGTATTACCTCAATTGTAAAAACATTAATTGATATGTGTAGATATAAAAATGTTATTTTTATACTCAAATTGCCTTTCTTGATTTTATAATCATTTTATGACTTATAGTGGGCTGTCTACCACAAGGCCAAATTCCGTTAACCTGCAACAGTATACTACTACCCTTCTCTAGAACGGACTCCCACTACTATCGAGAAAAGAATAGATAAGCAACCCACTATAAATTGGTTTACCACGACGTGATCTGAACACGCACAAAGTCATTTCCACCAGAGGCTCCTTCCGATATGTGAATATTTTTTTTTCTTAATCCCAAGACTTTTTATTTCAACTTCCTGTGTATGGATATGTTTTTGGGCTCCCTTCGTCACGTGAACTTTTGTAATATATTTGAATTAATAAATTTTTGTTTTCGATCTTTGCTGCTGAAGCGATAGTTTTCTCGATGAAATAGCTATTAAACGAAATGTATGTTTCGGAATTCATTGATATATATTATTATGGACTCTCCCGTCAATTTCGACGTATGAGTGTCCCACTCTATTAGACTGCCACTCAAGTAATAGTTTGGAGTGGTGACTTTTTGGTGACTTTAATAGTAGCAGCAGTTCCCAGACTTGTCTATATTATTCAATGAAACCTGTATTAATGAAAAAATGCTGCCCAAATACACACAATATATATATATATATATATATATATATATATATATAGTGTAATAGTTGTTACAATGGTTTATAAATTCATAGTATCACTACACAAAAAATTTCGCATTTCGATATATATATATATATATATATATATATATATATATATATATATATGTTTATACAACCATGTATGAAAACGTCATAATTCATTTTAATTTAAACAATGCTCGTTCTTGAATACCCTTCCACGTGAACGTTCAAATAAAACAACGTTACAAAAGGGTTCTTAACAAAAACAGTAAAAGGTAAAATCAGTTTTTAAAACTCGCCTGAAGACATCACTAATGGTAGAAACCTGGGTAGCGAAATAACACGTTTAAAAATGGAATATATATATTTATAATCGTGTGGCCACAAACAAGTCATTTTACTACCACTCTTTTGCAGGGGGTTACATAGGAATGTTATGAGAAAAAGTGACAGGTTACAGGGGGTGTCAGGAAGAGAGTATGAGAAGGGAGAGATTACTGGAGAAAAGAGCATGAGAGAGTGAGGATGCAAATTAGTGAGACAGGAGATGATTATTGACTTTACATTTTTAAAGATTATAGTTGTAGGGAAAGCAAGTAAGCGGAAGGGAATTTAAATATTGTTCGCTTTTAAACTCGCCTAATCCGGTCATTTGGCAACGACTGACGGACCTTCTTAAAACTCTGCTCAATCCCGATGTCATGTACTTCTATCATTTGAAGAATGAAGACCCGTTCTCGCGACAAAAGAGTTTCTCGCCAATTTCTTTGATTAGAGAATTGATGGCTTCTGTCAGTGATCTCTTAGTGAAACTGAACCATTGGAAAATCTTAAATAAAATAAAAAGAGATTGTGTCTAAAATTTATGATCTGTTTTAAAATATTTCTTTCGAAAGCTTAAATAAAAGGCAAGATAAAGACAGTATCTAGTCTTAAATGTTTTACAATCAAAAGAAACCACAGGTCATTTTATTAAACTGACTAGCAGTATAGACCGTTATTGCTCGTGTGTAATGAAAGCTTTAAAACTAATCCATGGTCTTGGAGCTCAGACTCTTTGGACGTTGGCACGAAAGACTGAAAAGCAATAGTTGTTTCCAGTTAAAGTGAAACCGTAGACTGAAAGAAAAATGAATGAATGTAAGTCAAATTTTGATTTCTTGGTATCGATATCAAATAAGTTTTTTTCGACGTAAACTGAATTTTGAAGGCTAAATAAGTCCTCTGAGTAAATGGTATCATAGCTGAGGGTAAGAACTACAATTATACACTACCTACGAATGTATTGTAGTCAAGCAATTTGTGTCATAAATTGTTCGATATCATGATAGAGTGTTAAGAGGATCTGAATTGTTAATGTGGAGAATTTGTCCATTTAGCTGAGTAGTTTCATATCGGTCATGTCGACTTTCCAGTTTTGTGTAGAATATATTGGGATGTCTTCAATCTTAAGGGTTTTTTTCTCATTGCGCTTTCCCGATTTTTTCGTATTTATCTAAAACAGCAAAAGAAAGAAACTGCGAAGCCGCCATAACGCAGGTAACACTGCTCTGCTAAGAGATAATCTTCTCCACATTAATTATATATAAGTACAAAGAGATCTCCATTTCAACTGAGCAGGTTCATGCCGACTTCGAATTTGCGTGAAAACAACGATATGGCACGGTATTCTCACTAGACTTCTCAGGGCTAGTAAGCTGCTGTCAATTAACCACCACAGACGACCGCACCTCCCTCCCATTAACATGGAATAGGCATGCCTACCAGAGAGTAAAACACTACGCTTGCTTGGCCTCACACTCTCAGCGGACCTCAAGTGGAATGACTACGTCGAATCCATTGCTAAATCCGCTGCTATGAAAGTTGGCTCTCTGTGTTCTTTCCGCCTGAATCTATCCTGCACTTATACAAATCTACCATCTGCCCGTGTTTTGAATACTGTTGCCACATCTGGTAGAGTGCCCCTACTATTCTCCTCGGGTTTTTTGACAAAATACAGCGAAGAATCTGTAACGTGATTGATACCGACTTAGCTGACCGCATGACAGTCACTCTCTCACCGACGTGACGTGGCTTCCCTGTGCCTCTTCTATAAATACTTTCATGGATTCTGCTCTGATGAACTTAAATCACTGGTGCCCCCTAGGTGTGATTTTGCACGAGATACTATATTGGCAACTAGGTCCCACCCTTTTACAGTGAAACGGATGAAATGTAACCGCAATTTCTACTCCAACAGCTTCTTTTCTCGCACTTTTTGCCTGTGGAATTTCTTTCCGCATGCTTGCTTCCCCGATGGCTATAACCTCCAGGAGTTTAAATGTAAGGTCACTAGACACCCCCTAACACACTAATCCTCCCATTCTCTCCAACTCTCCCCCTATGTACATCCTAACTCGTCTATCGCCCTGTGTAACCCCCTGCGCTGTAGTGGTAGTGGAATGACATGATTAAAAAAAAAATAGTCAAGGCAAACTAGCAGTGACGAGTGAGAACATCGAGAATGCGAGTAAATATTGCCCGGTTCACACTCTACCCACGTCTATTGAACAGGTGAAGAAGCTCATCCCTTGTTTCCTGTTTAGGATGCGGTTTCTCTTTTCCAGTCTTTACACTCTTACGTAGCCCCCTGCGCATCAGTGGCGTTTTCGCCTTGCTTGGGCTGATATGATAAAACCCCCAAAAAATCATAATGATGTCTTCACGAAACTTCGAAGTCGGCATGATCCTGCTCAGTTAAAGTGGAAAACTCTTTGTGATTATCAACGCTCTATTTCCACTCCAATATCGAGCACTTTACTATAAAAAGCACCCTTGCCAAAATAGATTTTATCAATAAAACACTGAAAAAAAAAACCTTGGCTTTAACCTTTGTCACAGTTAAACGATATTTTTTAATTATTTCAACCTAAGCAAAGGCAGTTTTACTGCCACTGTTGCGCAGAAGGTTACATAAGAGGAAAAGTGATGAGAAAGAGGGGTGGATTAAATGGGGTGTCAGGAGGAGGGTAGTAACGAGAATACTGGTGTTATGGGGTGAAGTAGATAGAGATAAGAGCTCATTTTATCAGCAACGACCAATCGTTGCTGATGAAGCGAGAATTTTCTCTCTGAACTGGCCATTCAACGAGATTAAATTTCGGATTTTTTTAAATTACTTTATATACTTGGATCTGTAAATAGATATTACTATTTACATCCAGCCATCGACTTTGATCAACTTAAATATTAATAAAATTAACATTAATAGGATCGGATTCTGGGATTTTTTAAATTTGCTCCCACTTTTGGAATATATATATATATATATAAAGTGATGGTGGTTTTTTGATTTATCTGAAAATTTTTATTACTTAAACATTATTTTCTAGAGAACGCCAGTATTTGAGTAGACCATTTATTAAGAGTTAAAAAGGACAGTTTGCCGTCGAGAACCGTGATCATTTACGCCCTGAGTAGACACAGTGCATGAAGAAAATATTTCAATATCAAATGTTGATTGGTTGGTTGTTTTGTTTTTATGGCATATCAACCTCGGTAGGTCATTTATTGCCAACAAAATTTTTATTTATTTATTGCTGGTAATACATTTTTTTTAATTTATTGTTGTTTTTATATAAGATTTGTGTCTAGTAATACTTTTTGTCTTTTCGAGTATCAAGATTCATTGGAATTTGTTTTTAAGGGCAGGGTTCCCAAGTGCTACCCTGTTATTTAAGCCATAACTGGAGGGAAGGGACGGATTAAAACCTTTCCCAGTGGTACCAGTGCTTAAGTGAAAGCAGGGTATTCAACTGGAATTTGAACTCGGCTCACCGATTTCTTTTTCCGAGGCGATATCCACTGCACCACAACGCACTTCCATCCCTATACGCTTACAGCACCTGGTATTCCCGAGCGGTTAGCCATCTAACTACTAACCAGGCTCAAAGTTGCTTAACTTCGCTGATCGAGTGAGAACCGGTGTATTCAACGTGATATGGCCGTAAGCACGCACATTCGTCACTAAACGCTTACAGCACCTGTTATTCCCAAGCGGTTAGCCATCTAACTACTAACCAGGCTCAAAGTTGCTTAACTTCGCTGATCGAGTGAGAACCGGTGTATTCAACGTGATATGGCCGTAAGCACGCACATTCGTCACTAAACGCTTACAGCACCTGTTATTCCCAAGCGGTTAGCCATCTAACTACTAACCAGGCTCAAAGTTGCTTAACTTCGCTGATCGAGTGAGAACCGGTGTATTCAACGTGATATGGCCGTAAGCACGCACATTCGTCACTAAACGCTTACAGCACCTGTTATTCCCAAGCGGTTAGCTATCTAACTACTAACCAGGCTCAAAGTTGCTTAACTTCGCTGATCTACTGAGAACCGGTGTATTCAACGTGATATGGCCGTAAGCACGCACATTCGTCACTAAACGCTTACAGCACCTGTTATTCCCAAGCGGTTAGCTATCTAACTACTAACCAGGCTCAAAGTTGCTTAACTTCGCTGATCGAGTGAGAACCGGTGTATTCAACGTGATATGGCCGTAAGCACGCACATTCGTCACTAAACGCTTACAGCACCTGTTATTCCCAAGCGGTTAGCCATCTAACTACTAACCAGGCTCAAAGTTGCTTAACTTCGCTGATCGAGTGAGAACCGGTGTATTCAACGTGATATGGCCGTAAGCACGCACATTCGTCACTAAACGCTTACAGCACCTGTTATTCCCAAGCGGTTAGCCATCTAACTACTAACCAGGCTCAAAGTTGCTTAACTTCGCTGATCGACTGAGAACCGGTGTATTCAACGTGATATGGCCGTAAGCACGCACATTCGTCACTAAACGCTTACAGCACCTGTTATTCCCAAGCGGTTAGCTATCTAACTAATAACCAGGCTCAAAGTTGCCAACTTCGCTGATCGAGTGAGAACCGGTATTCAACGTGATATGGCCGTGGGCACGCACATTCGTCACAAACGCTTACAGCACCTGTTATTCCCAAGCGGTTAGCTATCTAATCACTAACCACATACCAAAGCTGCTTAACTTCGCTGATCGAGTGAGGAACTGGTGTATTCAACGTGATATGGCCGTAAGCACGCACATCTGTCACTAAACGCTTACAGTACCTGTTATTCCCAAGCGGTTAGCTATCTACTAACCAGGCCTCAAAGTTGCTTAACTTCGCTGATCGAGTGAGAACCGGTGTATTCAACGTGATATGGCCGTAAGCACGCACATTCGTCACTAAACGCTTACAGCACCTGTTATTCCTGCTGTTAGCCATCTAACTACTAACCAGGCTCAAAGTTGCTTAACTTCGCTGATCGAGTGAGAACCGGTGTATTCAATGCGATATGGGCTGTAAGCACGCACATTCGTCACTAAACGCTTACACCTGTTATTCCCAAGCGGTTAGCCATCTAACTACTAACCAGGCTCAAAGTTGCCTTAACTTCGCTGATCGACTGAGAACTGGTGTATTCAACGATATGGCCGTGGCACGCACATTCGTCACTAAACGCTTACAGCACCTGTTATTCCCAAGCGGTTAGCCATCTAACTACTAACCAGGCTCAAAGTTGCTTAACTTCGCTGATCGAGTGAGAACCGGCGTATTCAACGTGATATGGCCGTAGGCACGCACATCTGTCACTAAACGCTTACAGCGTCTCCTCAAGCGGTTATCTAACTACTAACCAGGCCCAGGCTGCTTAACTTCGCTGATCGACTGAGAACCGGTGTATTCAACGTGATATGGCCGTAAGCACGCAACATTCGTCACTAAACGCTTACACCTGTTATTCCCAAGCGGTTAGCTATCTGCACTACTAACCAGGCTCAAAGCTTGCTTAACTTCGCTGATCGAGTGAGAACCGGTGTATTCAACGTATATGGCCGTAAGCACGCACATTCGTCACTAAACGCTTACAGCACCTGTTATTCCCAAGCGTTAGCTATCTAACTACTAAATTCAGGCTCAAAGTTGCTTAACTTCGCTGACCGGGAGTGAGAACCGGTGTATTCAACGTGATATGGCCGTAAGCACGCACATTATCTGTCACTGCGTAAACGCTTACAGCACCTGTTATTCCCAAGCGGTTAGCTAATTAACTACTAACCAGGCTCAAAAGTTGCTTAACTTCGTTGATCGAGAGGAGAACCGGTGTATTCAACGTGATATGGCTGCAAGCACGCACATTCGTCACTAAACGCTTACAGCACCTGTTATTCCCAAGCGGTTAGCTATCTAACTACTTAACCAGGCTCAAAGTTGTCAACTTCGCTGATCGAGTGAGAACCGTGGTGTATTCAACGTGATATGGCCGTAAGCACGCACATTCTGTCACTAAACGCTTACAGCACCTGTTATTCCCAAGCGGTTAGCCATCTAACTACTAACCGTGGCCAGGTTGCTTAACTTCGCTGATCGAGTGAGAACCGGTGTATTCAACGTGATATGGCTGCAAGCACGCACATTCGTCACTAAACGCTTACAGCAGACCTGTTATTCCCAAGCGGTTAGCCATCTAACTACTAACCAGGCTCAAAGTTGCTTAACTTCGCTGATCGACTGAGAACCGGTGTGTTCAACGTGATATGGCTGTAAGCACGCACATTCGTCACTAAACGCTTACAGCACCTGTTATTCTAAGCGGTTAGCCATCTAACTACTAACCAGGCTCAAAGTTGCTTAACTTCGCTGATCGAGTGAGAACCGGTGTATTCAACGTGATATGGCCGTAAGCACGCACATTTCAAACGCTTACGGCGACCTGTTATTCCCAAGCGGTTAGCTATCTAACTACTAACCAGCTCAAAGTTGCTTAACTTCGCTGATCGACTGAGAACCGGTGTATTCAACGTGATACATGGCTGTAAGCATCGCACATTCGTCACTAAACGCTTACAGCACCTGTTATTCCCAAGCGGTTAGCCATCTAACTACTAACCAGGCTCAAAGTTGCTTAACTTCGCTGATCGACTGAGAACCGGTGTATTCAACGTGATATGGCCGTAAGCACGCACATTCGTCACTAAACGCTTACAGCACCTGTTATTCCCAAGCGGCTAGCTATCTAACTAACCAGGCTCAAAGTTGCTTAACTTCGCTGATCGACTGAGAACCGGTGTATTCACCGTAAGCACGCACATTCGTCAGTAAACGCTTACAGCACCTGTTATTCCCAAGCGGTTAGCTATCTAACTACTAACCAGGCTCAAAGTTGCTTAACTTCGCTGATCGACTGAGAACCGGTGTATTCAACGTGATATGGCCGTAAGCACGCACATTCGTCACTAAACGCTTACAGCACCTGTTATTCCCAAGCGGTTAGCCATCTAACTACTAACCAGGCTCAAAGTTGCTTAACTTCGCTGATCGAGTGAGAACCGGTGTATTCAACGTGATATGGCCGTAAGCACGCACATTCGTCACTAAACGATTACAGCACCTGTTATTCCCAAGCGGTTAGCCATCTAACTACTATCCAGGCTCAAAGTTGCTTAACTTCGCTGATCGAGTGAGAACTGGTGTATTCAACGTGATATGGCCGTAAGCACGCACATTCGTCACTAAACGCTTACAGCACCTGTTATTCCTAAGCGGTTAGCTATCTAACTACTAACCAGGCTCAAAAGTTGCTTAACTTCGCTGATCGAGTGAGAACCGGTGTGGCCCCAACGTGATATGGCTGTGGGCACGCAATATTCGTCACTAAACGCTTACAGCACCTGTTATTCCCAAGCGGTTAGCCATCTAACTACTAACCAGGCTCAAAGTTGCTTAACTTCGCTGATCGACTGAGAACCGGTATTCGTCAGTGATATGGCCGTAAGCACGCACATTCGTCACTAAACGCTTACAGCACCTGTTATTCCTGGGCGGTTAGCTATCTAACTACCAACCAGGCTCAAAGTTGCTTAACTTCGCTGATCGAGTGAGAACCGGTGTATCTAACGTGATATACTTTCGTAAGCACGCACATTCGTCACTAAACGCTTACAGCACCTGTTATTCCCAAGCGGTTAGCTATCTAACTACTAACCAGGCTCAAAGTTGCTTAACTTCGCTGATCGACTGAGAACCGGTGTATTCAACGATATGGCCGTAAGCACGCACATTCGTCACTAAACGCTATAATCAGTTATTCCCAAGCGGTTAGGCCATCTAACTACTAACCAGGCTCAAAAGTTGCTTAACTTCGCTGATCGACTGAGAACCGTGATCTAATGATATGGCCGTAAGCACGCACATTCGTCACTAAACGCTTACAGCACCTGCTATTCCAAGCGGTTAGCCATCTAACTACTAACCAGGCTCAAAGTTGCTTAACTTCGCTGATCATGGAGAACCGGTGTATTCAACCTGATATGGCCGTAAGCACGCACATTCGTCACTAAACGCTTACAGCACCTGTTATTCTCAAGCGGTTACTATCTAACTACTAACCAGGCTCAAAGTTGCTTAACTTCGCTGATCGACTGAGAACCGGTGTATTCAACGTGATATGGCCGTGGCACGCACATTCGTCACTAAACGCTTACAGCACCTGTTATTCCCAAGCGGTTAGCCATCTAACTACTAACCAGGCTCAAAGTTGCTTAACTTCGCTGATCGACTGAGAAACTGGTGTATTCAACGTGTGATATGGCCGTAAGCACGCACATTCGTCACTAAACGCTTACAGCACCTGTTATTCCCAAGCGGTTAGCTATCTAACTACAAACCAGGCTCACAAAGTTGCTTAACTTCGCTGATCGACTTGAGAACCGGTGTATTCAACGATATGGCCGTAAGTACTTCATATATTCGTCACTAAACGCTTACATAATCTGTTATTCCCAAGCGGTTAGCTATCTAACTACTAACCAGGCTCAAAGTTGCTTAACTTCGCTGATCGAGTGAGAACCGGTGTATCTAACGCGATATGGCCGTAAGCACGCACATTCGTCACTAAACGCTTACAGCACCTGTTATTCCCAAGCGGTTAGCCATCTAACTACTAACCAGGCTCAAAGTTGCTTAAACTTCGCTGATCGAGTGAGAACCGGTGTATTCAACGATATGGCCGTAAGCACGCACATTCGTCACTAAACGCTTACAGCACCTGTTATTCCCAAGCGGCGGGCCATCTAACTACTAACCAGGCTCAAAGCGTTTAACTTCGCTGATCGACTGAGAACCGGTGTATTCAACGTGATATGGCCACACGCACATTCGTCACTAAACGCTTACAGCACCCGTTATTCCCAAGCGGTTAGCTATCTAACTAATAACCAGGCTCAAAGTTGCTTAACTTCTGCTGATCGAGTGAGAACCGGTGTATTCAACGTGATATGGCCGGCGCTAACATTCGTCACTAAACGCTTACAGCACCTGTTATTCCCAAGCGGTTAGCTATCTAACTACTAACCAGGCTCAAAGTTGCTTAACTTCGCTTGATCGAGTGAGAACCGGTGTATTCAACGATATGGCTACACGCACATTCGTCACTAAACGCTTACAGCACCTGTTATTCCCATGGTTAGCTATCTAAGTACAATCCAGGCTCAAAGTTGCTTAACTTCGCTGATCGAGTGAGAACCGGTGTATTCAATCGTGATATGGCTGCAAGCACGTACATTCGTCACTAAACGCTTACAGCACCTGTTATTCCCAAGCGGTTAGCCATCTAACTACTAACCAGGCTCAAAGTTGCTTAACTTCGCTGATCGAGTGAGAACCGGTGTATTCAACGTGATATGGCCGTAAGCACGCACATTCGTCACTAAACGCTTACAGCACCTGTTATTCCCGCGGTTAGCCATCTAACTACTAACCAGGCTCAAAGTTGCTTAACTTCGCTGATCGACTGAGAACCGGTGTATTCAACGTGATATGGCCGTAAGCACGCACATTCGTCACTAAACGCTTACAGCACCTGTTATTCTAAGCAAGAAGCCATCTAACTACTAACCAGGCTCAAAATTGCTTAACTTCGCTGATCGAGTGAGAACCGGTGTATTCAACGTGATATGGCCGTGGCGCACATTCGTCACCAAACGCTTACAGCACCTGTTATTCCCAAGCGGTTAGCTATCTAACTACTAACCAGGCTCAAAGTTGCTTAACTTCGTTGATCGACTGAGAACCGGTGTATTCAATGTGATATGGCTGTGTAAGCACGCACATTCGTCACCAAACGCTTACAGCACCCGTTATTCCCAAGGGTTAGCTATCCAACTACTAACCAGGCTCAAAGTTAAGTTTAACTTCGCTGATCGAGTGAGAACCGGTGTATTCAAAGTGATATGGCCGTAAGCACGCACATTCGTCACTAAACGCTTACAGCACCTGTTATTCTCAAGCGGTTAGCCATCTCAATTCACTAACCAGGCTCAAAGTTGCTTAACTTCGCTGATCGAGTGAGAACCGGTGTATTCAACGTGATATGGCCGTGGCACTATTATCCGTCACTAAACGCTTACAGCACCTGTTATTCCCAAGCGGTTAGCTATCTTACTACTAACCAGGCTCAAAGTTGCTTAACTTCGCTGATCGACTGAGAACCGGTATTCAACGATATGGCTGCCATCGTGCACATTCGTCACCAAACGCTTACACCTGTTATTCCCAAGCGGTTAGCCATCTAACTACTAACCAGGCTCAAAGTTGTTTAACTTCGCTGATCGAGGAGAACCGGTGTATTTCAACGTGATATGGCTGTGGTTAACATTCGTCACTAAACGCTTACAGCACCTGTTATTCCCAAGCGGTTAGCCATTCAACTACCAACCAGGCTCAAAGTTGCTTAACTTCGTTGATCGACTGAGAACCGGTGTGTATATTCAATGTGATATGGCCGTAAGCACGCACATTCGTCACTTAAACGCTTACAGCACCTGTTATTCCCAAGCGGTTAGCTATCTAACTACTAACCAGGCTCAAAGTTGCTTAACTTCGTTGATCGACTGAGAACCGGTGTATTCAACGTGATATGGTCGTAAGCACGCACATTCGTCACTAAACGCTTACAGCACCTGTTATTCCAAGCGGTTAGCTATCTAACTACTAACCAGGCTCAAAGTTGCTTAACTTCGCTGATCGACTGAGAACCGGTGTATTCAACGTGATATGGCCGTAAGCACGCACATTCGTCACTAAACGCTTACAGCACCTGTTATTCCCATGGCTAGCTATCTAACTACTAACCAGGCTCAAAGTTGCTTAACTTCGCTGATCGACTGGAGAACCGATATTCAACGTGATATGGCCGTAAGCACGCACATTCGTCACCAAACGCTTACAGCACCTGTTATTCCCAAGCGGTTAGCTATCTAACTACCAACCAGGCTCAGTTGCTTAACTTCGCTGATCGACTGAGAAACTGGTGTATTCAACGTGATATGGCTGTAAGCACGCACATTCGTCAGTAAACGCTTACAGCACCTGTTATTCCCAAGCGGTTAGCTATCTAACTACTAACCAGGCTCAAAGTTGCTTAACTTCGCTGATCGACTGAGAACCGGTGTATTCAACGTGATATGGCCGTAAGCACGCACATTCGTCACTAAACGCTTACAGCACCTGTTATTCCCAAGCGGTTAGCCATCTAACTACTAACCAGGCTCAAAGTTGCTTAACTTCGCTGATCGAGTGAGAACCGGTTTATTCAACGTGATATGGCCGTAAGCACGCACATTCGTCACTAAACGCTTACAGCACCTGTTATTCCCAAGCGGTTAGCCATCTAACTACTATCCAGGCTCAAAGTTGCTTAACTTTCGCTGATCGAGTGAGAACCGGTGTATTCAACGATATGGCCGTAAGCACGCACATTCGTCACTAAACGCTTACAGCACCCGTTATTCCCAAGCGGTTAGCTATCTAACTACTAACCAGGCTCAAAGTTGCTTAACTTCGCTTGATCGAGTGAGAACCGGTGTATTCAACGTGATATGGCTGCAAGCACGCACATTCGTCACTAAACGCTTACAGCACCCGTTATTCCCAAGCGGTTAGCCATCTAACTACTAACCACAGGGCTCAAAGTTGCTTAACTTCGCTGATCGACTGAGAACCGTGTATTCAACGTGATATGGCCGTAAGCACGCACATTCGTCACTAAACGCTTACAGCACCCGTTATTCCCAAGCGGTTAGCCATCTAACTACCAACCAGGCTCGTCGCTTTAACTTCGCTGATCGAGTGAGAACCGGTGTATTCAACGTGATATACGTAAGCACGCACATTCGTCATCAAACGCTTACAGCACCTGTTATTCCCAAGCGGTTAGCTATCTAACTACTAACCAGGCTCAAAGTTGCTTAACTTTCGCTGATCGAGTGAGAACCGGTGTATTCAACGTGATATGGCCGTACACGTACATTCGTCACTAAACGCTTACAGCACCTGTTATTCTCAAGCGGTTAGCCATTCAACTACTAACCAGCTCAAAGTTGCTTAACTTCGCTGATCGAGTGAGAACCGGTGTATTCAACGTGATATGGCCGTAAGCACGCACATTCGTCACTAAACGCTTACAGCACCTGTTATTCCCTAAGCGGTTAGCTATCTAACTACTAACCAGGCTCAAAGTTGCTTAACTTCGCTGATCGACCGAGAACCGTATTCAACGTGATATGGCCGTAAGCACGCACATTCGTCAATAAACGCTTACAGCACCTGTTATTCCCAAGCGGTTACTATCTAACTACTAACCAGGCTCAAAGTTGCTTAACTTCGCTGATCGACTGAGAACCGGTGTATTCAACGTGATATGGCCGGGCACGCACATTCGTCACTAAACGCTTACAGCACCTGTTATTCCCAAGCGGTTAGCCATCTAACTACTAACCAGGCTCAAAGTTGCTTAACTTTCGCTGATCGACTGAGAACCGGTGCATTCAACGTGATATGGCCGTAAGCACGCACATTCGTCACTAAACGCTTACAGCACCTGTTATTCCCAAGCGGTTAGCTATCTAACTACTAACCAGCCTCAAAGTTGCTTAAACTTTGCTGATCGACTGAGAACCGGTGTATTCAACGTGATATGGCCGTAAGCACGCACATTCGTCACTAAACGCTTACAGCACCCATATTCCAGAAGCGGTTAATACAATCTAACTCACTACCAGCTCAAAGTTGCTGCCACCGCTGATCGAGTGAGAACCGGTGTATTCAACGTGATATGGCCGTAAGCACGCACATTCGTCACTAAACGCTTACAGCACCTGTTATCTCTAAGCGGTTAGCTATCTAACTACTAACCAGGCTCAAAGTTGCTTAACTTCGCTGATCGACTGAGAACCGGTGGGCTCAAACGTGATATGGCCGCAAGCACGCACATTCGTCACTAAACGCTTACAGCACCTGTTATTCCCAAGCGGTTAGCTATCTAACTAATAATCCAGGCTCAAAGTTGCTTAACTTCGCTGATCGACTGGAGAACCGGTGTATTCAACGTGATATGGCCGTAAGCACGCACATTCGTCACTAAACGCTACAGCACCTGTTATTCCCAAGCGGTTGGCTATCTAACTACTAACCAGCTCAAAGTTGCTTAACTCGCTGATCGAGTGAGAACCGGTGTATTCAACGTGATAAGGTCGTAAGCACGCACATCTGTCACTAAACGCTACACCTGTTATTCCCAAGCGGTTAGCTATCTAACTACCAACCAGGCTCAAAGTTGCTTAACTTCGCTGATCGACTGAGAACCGGTGTATCTTAACGATATGGCCGTAAGCACGCACATTCGTCACTAAACGCTTTCAGCACCTGTTATTCCCAAGTGGTTAGCTATTCAACTACTAACCAGGCTCAAAGTCGCTTAACTTCGCTGATCGACTGAGAACCGGTGTATTCAACGATATGGCCGTGCTAATGCGCACATTCGTCACTAAACGCTTACAGCACCTGTTATTCCCGTTATTAGCCATCTAACTACTAACCAGGCTCAAAGTTGCTTAACTTCGCTGATCGACTGAGAACCGGTGTATTCAACGACATGGCCAGCACGCACATTCGTCACTAAACGCTTACAGCACCTGTTATTCCCAAGCGTGAGCACATATCTAACTACCAACCAGGCTCAAAGTTGCTTGCACCTCTGCTGATCGACTGAGAACCGGTGCATTCAACGTGATATGGCCGAAGCACGCACATTCGTCACTAAACGCTATAGCACCTGTTATTCCCCATGGTTAGCCATCTAACTACTAACCAGGCTCAAAGTTGCTTAACTTCGCTGATCGAGTGAGAACCGGCGGTATTCAACGTGATATGGCCGTAAGCACGCACATTCGTCACTAAACGCTTACAGCACCTGTTATTCCTGCTGGTTAGCCATCTAACTACTAACCAGGCTCAAAGTTGCTTAACTTCGCTGATCGAGTGAGAACCGGTGTATTCAACGTGTGATACATGTAAGCACGCACATTCGTCACTAAACGCTTACAGCACCTGTTATTCCCGAAGGGTTAGCCATCTTAACTACTAACCAGGCTCAAAGTTGCTTAACTTCGGCTGATCGACTGAGAACCGGTGTATTCAACGTGATATGGCCGTAAGCACGCACATTCGTCACTAAACGCTTACAGCACCTTTTATTCCCAAGCGGTTAGCTATCTAACTACTAACCAGGCTCAAAAGTTGCTTAACTTCGCTGATCGACTGAGAACCCGGTGTATTCAACGATATGGCCGTAAGCACGCACATTCGTCACTAAACGCTTACAGCACCTGTTATTCCAAGTAGGTTAGCTATCTAACTAGCTAACCAGGCTCAAAGTTGCTTAACTTCGCTGATCGACTGAGAACCGGTGTATTCAACGTGATATGGCCGTAAGTACACGCACATTCGTCACTAAACGCTATTACAGCACCCGTTATTCCCAAGCGGTTAGCTATCTAACTACTAACCAGGCTCAAAGTTGCTTAACTTCGCTGATCGAGTGAGAACCGGTGTATTCAACGTGATATGGCCGTAAGGTCGCACATTCATTACCAAACGCCACAGTTGTTCCGTTATTCCCAAGTGGTACATTCAACTACTAAATCCTCAGGCTCAAAGTTTAACTTCGCTGATCGACTGAGAACCGGTGTATTCAACGCATATGGCCGTAAGCACGCACATTCGTCACTAAACGCTTACAGCACCCAAGAGTTCCCAAGCGGTTAGCCATCTAACTACTAACCAGGCTCAAAGTTGCTTAACTTCAAGTTGACTGACTGAGAACCGGTATTCAACGTGATATGGCCGTAAGCACGCACATTCGTCACTAAACGCTTACAGCACCTGTTATTCCCAAGCGGTTAGCTATCTAACTACTAACCAGGCCCGGCAAAGTTGCTTAACTTCGCTGATCGACTGAGAACCGGTATTCAACGTGATATGGCCGTAAGCACGCACATTCGTCACTAAACGCTTACAGCACCTGTTATTCCCAAGCGGTTAGCCATCTAACTACTAACCAGGCTCAAAGTTGCTTAACTTCGCTGATCGAGTGAGAACCGGTGGTTCAACGTGATATGCCGTGGCACGCAATATCGTCACCAAACGCTTACAGCACCTTGCTATTCCCAAGCGGTTAGCTATCTAACTACTAACCAGGCTCAAAGTTGCTTAACTTCGCTGATCGACTGAGAACCGGTGTATTCAACGTGATATGGCCGTAAGCACGCACATTCGTCACTAAACGCTTACAGCACCTGTTATTCCCAAGCGGTTAGCCATCTAACTACCAACCAGGCTCAACGTTGCTTAACTTCGCTGATCGAGTGAGAACCGGTGTATTCAACGTGATATGGCCGTAAGCACGCACATTCGTCACTAAACGCTTACAGCACCTGTTATTCCTGGGCATGGTTAGCCATCTTAACTACTAACCAGGCTCAAAGTTATTGCACTTCGCTGATCGACTGAGAACCGGTGTATTCAACGTGATATGGCCGTAAGCACGCACATTCGTCACTAAACGCTTACAGCACCCTGTTATTCCCAAGCGGTTAGCTATCTAACTACTAACCAGGCTCAAAAGCGTTTAACTTCGCTGACATCGACTGAGAACCGGTGTATTCAACGTGATATGGCCGTGTAAGCACGCACATTCGTCACTTCGCTAAACGCTTACAGCACCTGTTATTCCCAAGCGGTTAGCCATCTAACTACTTAACCAGGCTCAAAGTTGCTTAACTTCCGCTGATCGAGTGAGAACCGGTGTATTCAAATGATATGGCCGTAAGCACATTCGTCACCAGCTTACAGCACCTGTTATTCCCAAGCGGTTAGCTACATCTAACTACTAACCAGGCCTCGTTGCTTAACTTCGATCGACTGAGAACCGGTATTCAACGTGATATGGCCGTAAGCACGCACATTCGTCACTCTCTCAAACGCTTACAGCACCTGTTATTCCCAAGCGGTTAGCCATCTAACTACCAACCAGGCTCAACGTTGCTTAACTTCGCTGATCGAGTGAGAACCGGTGTATTCAACGTGATATGGCCGTAAGCACGCACATTCGTCACTAAACGCTTACAGCACCTTGCTATTCCCAAGCGGCTAGCCATCTAACTACTAACCAGGCTCAAAGTTGCTTAACTTCGCTGATCGACTGAGAACCGGTGTATTCAACGTGATATGGCCAGGTAAGCACGCACATTCGTCACTAAACGCTTACAGCACCTGTTATTCCCAAGCGGTTAGCTATCTAACTACTAACCAGGCTCAAAGTTGCTTAACTTCGCTGATCGACTGAGAACCGGTGTATTCAACGTGATATGGCCGTAAGCACGCACATCTGTCACTAAACGCTTACAGCACCTGGTGCATTCTAAGCGGTTAGCCATCTAACTACTAACCAGGCTCAAGTTGCTTAACTTCGCTGATCGACTGAGAACCGGTGTACTTAACGTGATATGGCCGTAAGCACGCACATTCGTCACTAAACGCTTACAGCAGCCCCTGTTATTCCCAAGCGGTTAGCTATCTAACTACCAACCAGGCTCAAAGTTGCTGAACTTCGCTGATCGACTGAGAACCGGTGTATTCAACGTGATATGGCCGTAAGCACGCACATTCGTCACTAAACGCTTACAGCACCTGGTATTCCCAAGCGGTTAGCCATCTAACTACTAACCAGGCTCAACGTTGCTTAACTTCGCTGATCGAGTGAGAACCGGTGTATTCAACGTGATATGGCCGTAAGCACGCACATTCGTCACTAAACGCTTACAGCACCTGTTATTCCCAAGCGGTTAGCCATCTAACTACTAACCAGGCTCAAAGTTGCTTAACTTCGCTGATCGACTGTGAACCGGTGTATTCAACGTGACATGGCCGTAAGCACGCACATTCGTCACTAAACGCTTACAGCACCTGTTATTCCCAAGCGGTTAGCTATCTAACTACTAACCAGGCTCAAAGTTGCTTAACTTCGCTGATCGACTGAGAACCGGTGTATTCAACGTGATATGGCCGTAAGCATGCACATCCGTCACTAAACGCTTACAGCACCTGTTATTCCCAAGCGGTTAGCCATCTAACTACTAACCAGGCTCAAAGTTGCTTAACTTCGCTGATCGACTGAGAACCGGTGTATTCAACGTGATATGGCCGTAAGCACGCACATTCGTCACTAAACGCTTACAGCACCTGTTATTCCCAACCGGTTAGCCATCTAACTACTAACCAGGCTCAAAGTTGCTTAACTTCGCTGATCGAGTGAGAACCGGTGTATTCAACGTGATATGGCCGTAAGCACGCACATTCGTCACTAAACGCTTACAGCACCTGTTATTCCCAAGCGGTTAGCTATCTAACTACTAACCAGGCTCAAAGTTGCTTAACTTCGCTGATCGACTGAGAACCGGTGTATTCAACGTGATATGGCCGTAAGCACGCACATTCGTCACTAAACGCTTACAGCACCTGTTATTCCCAAGCGGTTAGCCATCTAACTACTAACCAGGCTCAACGTTGCTTAACTTCGCTGATCGAGTGAGAACCGGTGTATTCAACGTGATATGGCCGTAAGCACGCACATTCGTCACTAAACGCTTACAGCACCTGTTATTCCCAAGCGGTTAGCCATCTAACTACTAACCAGGCTCAAAGTTGCTTAACTTCGCTGATCGAGTGAGAACCGGTGTATTCAACGTGACATGGCCGTAAGCACGCACATTCGTCACTAAACGCTTACAGCACCTGTTATTCCCAAGCGGTTAGCTATCTAACTACTAACCAGGCTCAAAGTTGCTTAACTTCGCTGATCGACTGAGAACCGGTGTATTCAACGTGATATGGCCGTAAGCATGCACATCCGTCACTAAACGCTTACAGCACCTGTTATTCCCAAGCGGTTAGCCATCTAACTACTAACCAGGCTCAAAGTTGCTTAACTTCGCTGATCGACTGAGAACCGGTGTATTCAACGTGATATGGCCGTAAGCACGCACATTCGTCACTAAACGCTTACAGCACCTGTTATTCCCAACCGGTTAGCCATCTAACTACTAACCAGGCTCAAAGTTGCTTAACTTCGCTGATCGAGTGAGAACCGGTGTATTCAACGTGATATGGCCGTAAGCACGCACATTCGTCACTAAACGCTTACAGCACCTGTTATTCCCAAGCGGTTAGCTATCTAACTACTAACCAGGCTCAAAGTTGCTTAACTTCGCTGATCGACTGAGAACCGGTGTATTCAACGTGATATGGCCGTAAGCACGCACATTCGTCACTAAACGCTTACAGCACCTGTTATTCCCAAGCGGTTAGCCATCTAACTACTAACCAGGCTCAACGTTGCTTAACTTCGCTGATCGAGTGAGAACCGGTGTATTCAACGTGATATGGCCGTAAGCACGCACATTCGTCACTAAACGCTTACAGCACCTGTTATTCCCAAGCGGTTAGCCATCTAACTACTAACCAGGCTCAAAGTTGCTTAACTTCGCTGATCGAGTGAGAACCGGTGTATTCAACGTGATATGGCCGTAAGCACGCACATTCGTCACTAAACGCTTACAGCACCTGTTATTCCCAAGCGGTTAGCCATCTAACTACTAACCAGGCTCAAAGTTGCTTAACTTCGCTGATCGAGTGAGAACCGGTGTATTCAACGTGATATGGCCGTAAGCACGCACATTCGTCACTAAACGCTTACAGCACCTGTTATTCCCAAGCGTTTAGCCATCTAACTACTAACCAGGCTCAAAGTTGCTTAACTTCGCTGATCGAGTGAGAACCGGTGTATTCAACGTGATACGGCCGTAAGCACGCACATTCGTCACTAAACGCTTACAGCACCTGTTATTCCCAAGCGGTTAGCCATCTAAATACTAACCGGCTCGACGTTGTTTAGCTTTGATGATTGAGCGAGAACCGGTGTATTCCACGTGATATGGCCGTTAGCCCAATCTCAAATGTAACGTTGAGGTTAATAAAAACTGTTAACACTACTTTTCCAGATCCTGATTCAAGAGCTGATCAAAAATGACACAAGCAAAAATGATATGAACACTGGATGATTTCTTCATAAATTTCATCCGTATTTGTGACAATTTGGAAGGATTTATTAACATTGACACAGGCAGATGCTACTAATCTCTTGTAACATTTGTGTACTTTTTTTCGACATATTTCGCTGTCAACACAATTTGTTTAAAATGAACGACGCAAACAGCTGAATTGCTGCAGTCAGCAATTCCCAAATTGACAATAGCTAGTGAAAATTCTCGAGAGAATAAAATCATTAAAGTAAAAACTTTTTAAATCCTGACAATTCAGGATTAACAAATATTTTTAATCACAATTTATGTCATCTGATTTAAAGGGTTTTCACTCTTATGCATTATCAAGTCTTTCTATATGACAAATATATGCGGGAGGTATCATACATCTGGTTTAAAGTAAAAATTTCCTGGGTTAATAATCTCAGTCTAAAGGCATAGAGCTGACAGTGCCAAGTCTGTCAACTGGACGTGGACTGCAGTATTCAGTCGCCTTCCCAATTAATGCAAAATGTGGCACAAGGACTTTTTATTGTGGGACTTCTGGGCTATATAGCCCGGTTCAAAATATCTGTCTAATATTCCCCAGTCGTGACTCTACCCTTCGGCGGAGCTACGATTGGGTTAATACTCTCAGCCCAAAGGCAGAGAGCTAACAGTGCGCAAGGCTGTCAACAGGGTGAGTTGACTTCTTTCTCAAAGTCACGCAGGTAATTTATATATAGCCAAGAGGAAGAGTTCATTCCACATAGGAAGGTACCATAACATAATGATTTCGTTTTTTTCGTATTTTTTCACGCGGTGTTTTAGTGAATTTTCTGTCATTTGATTGGGGAGAAATTTGAAAAAAATCACGCCATAGATTACTAAGAGTTAAAAAACCTGGGACAGTTTTATTGTAGAGAAAAACAATCAAAAACAGTTATGAAATAAAAAAAAAAGATTACATTATAAGCCTTGAAGGTCATAGTTAACAAGCAAACAAGAAGCCGGAGAAGTGTTCCCCAAACGAGAAATGTGAGTTGAAGAAGCTCTTAACTTAGAATTTACAGTTATATCTATCAATTTTAGCAGTAAAATGATGAGAATTAGCTAAGTGTGGCGTTTAGTTTGGTAGTTTTTCCCGTCTAAATCTATCCTGCACATATATAAATCTACCATCCGCCCGTGCATTGAATACTGCTGCCATATTTGGTCGGGTTCCCCTGTTATTCTCCTCGGGCTTCTCGATAAGGTTCAGAGGAGGGTCTGTAATGTGATAGATACTGACTTGGCAGACCGCCTGCAGTCTCTCTCCCACCAACGCGACGTGGCCTCCCTGTGTCTCTTCTATAAATACTTTCATGGCTGCTGCTCCGATTAACTTAGATCACTGGTGCCCCCTAAATACGAATTTGCACGAGATACTAGATTAGCAACTAGATCCCACCATTTTACAGTGAAACTGATAAAATGCAACCGCAACTTCTACTCCAACAGTTTCTTTCCTCACACTTCCCGACTGTGGAATTCTCTTCCACACGATTGCTTCCCCGACAGATACAATCTCCAGGAGTTTAAATGTAAGGTCAATAGGCACCTCCTAACACACTAACCTGCTCCCATTCTATCAAACACTCTTCCCATCTGCCCAACCCTCATCCTCGCTATCCTTACTCATCTGTCACCTTCCTCCTGACATTCCCTATGTCTAACCACTCCTTCTCTTTACCTTCCCCTATGTAGCTCCATGCGCAATAGTGGCAGTGGAATACCTTGCTTGGGGTGAGATGATTTAAAAAAACATGCATTATTTTTTAAGATGCTCTGTATCCTTACTCATCTGTCACCTTCCTCCTGACATTCCCTATGTCTAACCACTCCTTCTCTTTACCTTCCCCTATGTAGCCCCATGTGCAATAGTGGCAGTGGAATGCCTTGCTTGGGGTGAGATGATTAAAAAAAAGATCTAGGTATCACAGACGATTGTTTATCAGAAAAATTACCATTAAAATTATTTAAAATAAAAGGTACAGAAAAGCTACACTAGGCTGTTGAGAAAAGCGCTAATGAGTAACAATAGATTTTTATGGATTGCAGGGACACAGCCGAGGTGCCAGACCAGATATTGTAGTAATATTTCACACACGGACAAATAGAAGACTCATAATGTTTTGTTACATAATGTGAAGACCAGGGCCAGAATGGACAACAATTGTACAGAGTGCCTCTTGCTCAACGCATTATGGCAGTGATATATTGCCTTTTCTGGGTTTTGTTATATGTCTAAAACATTGCGATTTCAACAATGGGTATCAAGATTTGAGGATTCATGTCTATGTTAAAGGTTAGACTGAGAAGGCATAATGTAATATTAGTTGTGTCTGTATTTCCAAGATAAGGCTTTATAAGTATTTACATGATTTACAGTGTTCGAACAGTTGTCCTCATATTTGTTGTCATATGGACCTTCAACATCTGTCTATATTTGAGAGATGAGGTATTGTAATTATTTACAATATTTACATTGTTCGGACTGTTGTCTTCATCTTTGTTGCCATATTCACCTTGATTAGCTGTCTATATTTCTGAGATGAGGAATTGTAATTATTTACAATATTTATATTGTTCAGACTGTTGTCTTCATCTTTGTTGCCATATTCAACTTGATTATCTGTCTATATTTCTGAGATGAGGTATTGAAATTATTTACACTATTTATATTGTTCGGACTGTTGTCTTCATCTTTTTTGCCATATTCTCCTTCAACATCTGTCTATATTTCTGAGATGAGGTATTGTAATTATTTATGCTATTTATATTGTTCGGACTGTTGTCTTCATCTTTGTTGCCATATTCACCTTCAATATCTGTCTATATTTCTGAGATGAGGAATTATAATTATTTACACGATTTATATTGTTCGGACTGTTGTCTTCATCTTTGTTGCCATATTCACCTTGATTATCTGTCTATATTTCTGAGATGAGGAACTGTAATTATTTACACTATTTACATTGTTCAGACTGTTGTCTTCACCTTTGTTGCCATATTCACCTTGATTATCTGTCTATATTTCTGAGATGAGGAATTGTAATTATTTACATTATTTATATTGTTCGGACTGTTGTCATCATCTTTGTTGTCATATTCACTTTCAACATTTGTCTATATTTCTGAGATGAGGAATTGTAATTATTTACACTATTTACATTGTTCAGACTGTTGTCTTCATCTGTGTTGCCATATTCACCTTCAACATCTGTCTATATTTCTGAGATGAGGAATTGTAATTATTAAACTATTCATATTGTTCGGACTGTTGTCTTCATCTTTGTTGCCATATTCACCTTCAATATCTTTCTATATTTCTGAGATGAGGTATTGTAATTATTTACACTATTTACATTGTTCAGACTGTTGTCTTCACCTTTGTTGCCATATTCACCTTCAACATCTGTCTATATTTCTGAGATCTGTTGTCTTCATCTTTGTTGCCATATTCACCTTGATTATCTGTCTATATTTCTGAGATGAGGAATTGTAATTATTTACATTATTTATATTGTTCGGACTGTTGTCTTCATCTTTGTTGCCATATACAGCTTCAACATCTGTATATATTTCTGAGATGAGGAATTGTAATTATTTACATGATTTATATTGTTCAGACTGTTGTCTTCATCTTTGTTGCCATATTCAGCTTCAACATCTGTATATATTTCTGAGATGAGGAATTGTAATTATTTACATGATTTATATTGTTCAGACTGTTGTCTTCATCTTTGTTGCCATATTCAGCTTGATTATCTGTCTACATTTCTGAGATTAGATATTGTAATTATTTACACTAATTACATTGTTCGGACTGTTGTCTTCATCTTTGTTGCCTTATTCACCTTGATTATCTCTCTATTTTTCTGAGATGACGAATTGTAATTATTTACACAATTTGTATTGTTCGGACTGTTGTCTTCATCTTTGTTGCCTTATTCACCTTGATTATCTCTCTATATTTCTGAGATGAGGAATTGTAATTATTTACACGATTTATATTGTTCGGACTGTTGTCTTCATCTTTGTTGCCATATTCACCTCCAACATATGTCTATATTTTTTTGAGATGCGGTATTGTAATTATTTACACTATTTACATTGTTTGGACTGTTGTCTTCATCTTTGTTCCCATATTCACTTTGATTATCTGTCCATGTTTCTGAGATGAGGTATTGTAATCATTTTCACTATTTATATTGTTCGGACTGTTATCTTCATCTTTGTTGCCTTATTCACCTTCAACATCTGTCTATATTTCTGAGATGTGGAATTGTAATTATTTACACGATTTATATTGTTCGGTCTGTTGTCTTCATCTTTGTTGCCATATTCACCTGGATTATCCGTCCATATTTCTGAGATAAGGAATTGTAATTATTTACAATATTTATATTGTTCGGACTGTTGTCTTCATCTTTGTTGCCATATTCACCTTGATTATCTGTCTATATTTCTGAGATGAGGAATTGTAATTATTTACACTATTTATATTGTTCGGACTGTTGTCTTCATCTTTGTTGTCATATTCAACTTGGTTATCTGTCTATATTTCTGTGATGAGGAATTCTAATTATTTAGAAGATATATATTGTTCAGACTGTTGTCTTCATCTCTGTTGCCCTATTCACCTTCAACATCTGTCTATATTCCTGAGATGAGGTTTTGTAATTATTTACAATATTTATATTGTTCGGACTGTTGTCTTCATCTTTGTTGCCATATTCACCTTGATTATCTGTCTACATTTCTGAGATGAGGAATTGTAATTATTTACACTATTTATATTGTTCGAACTGTTGTCTTCATCTTTGTTGCCATATTCAACTTGATTATCTGTCTATATTTCTGAGATGAGGAATTGTAATTATTTACAAGATATATATTGTTCAGACTGTTGTCTTCATCTCTGTTGCCATATTCACCTTCAACATTTGTCCATATTTCTGAGATGAGGTATTGTAATTATTTACACTATTGACATTGTTCGGACTGTTGTCTTCATCTTTGTTGCCATATTCAACTTGATTATCTGTCTATATTTCTGAGATGAGGAATTGTAATTATTTACAAGATATATATTGTTCAGACTGTTGTCTTCATCTCTGTTGCCATATTCACCTTCAACATTTGTCTATATTCCTGAGATGAGGTATTGTAATTATTTACACTATTTACATTGTTCGGACTGTTGTCTTCATCTTTTTTGCCATATTCACCTTGATTATCTGTCTATATTTCTGAGATGAGGCATTGTAATTATTTACACTATTTATATTGTTCGGACTGTTGTCCTCATCTTTGTTGCCATATTCACCTTCAACATCTGTCTATATTTATGAGATGAGGTATTGTAATTATTTACACTATTTACATTGTTCGGACTGTTGTCCTCATCTTTGTTGCCATATTCACCTTCAATATCTGTCTATATTTCTGAGATGAGGAATTGTAATTATTTACACTATTTACATTGTTCGGACTGTTGTCTTCATCTTTGTTGCCATATTCACTTTCAACATCTGTCTATATTTCTGAGATGAGGAATTGTAATTATTTACACTATTTATATTGTTCGGACTGTTGTCTTCATCTCTGTTGCCATATTCACTTTGATTATCTGTCTACATTTCTGAGATGAGGAATGGTAATTATTTACACTATTTATATTGTTCGGACTGTTGTCTTCATCTTTGTTGCCATATTCAACTTGATTATCTGTCTACATTTCTGAGATAAGGAATTGTAATTATTTACAATATTTATATTGTTCGGACTGTTGTCTTCATCTTTGTTGCCATATTCACCTTGATTATCTGTCTACATTTCTGAGATGAGGAATTGTAATTATTTACACTATTTACATTGATCGGACTGTTGTCTTCATCTTTGTTGCCATATTCAACTTGATTATCTGTCTATATTTCTGAGATGAGGAATTGTAATTATTTACAAGATATATATTGTTCAGACTGTTGTCTTCATCTCTGTTACCATATTCACCTTCAACATCTGTCTATATTCCTGAGATGAGGTATTGTAATTATTTACACTATTTATATTGTTCGGACTGTTGTCTTCATCTTTGTTGCCATATTCAACTTGATTATCTGTCTATATTTCTGAGATGAGGAATTGCAATTATTTACACTATTTACATTGTTCGGACTGTTGTCTTCATCTTTGTTGCCATATTCATCTTGATTATCTGTCTATATTTCTGAGATGAGGAATTGTATTTATTTACACTATTTACATTGTTCGGACTGTTGTCTTCATCTTTTTGCCATATTCAACTTGATTATCTGTCTACATTTCTGAGATGAGGTATTGTAATTATTTACACTATTTATATTGTTCGGACTGTTGTCTTCATCTTTGTTGCCATATTCACCTTGATTATCAGTCTATATTTCTGAGATGTGGAATTGTAATTATTTACACTATTTACATTGTTCGGACTGTTGTATTCATCTTTGTTGCCATATTCACCTTGATTATCTGTCTATATTTCTGAGATGAGGAATTGTAATTATTTACAAGATATATATTGTTCAGACTGTTGTCTTCATCTTTGTTGCCATATTCACCTTCAACATCTGTCCATATTTCTGAGATGAGGTATTGTAATTATTACACTATTTACATTGTTCGGACTGTTGTTTTCGTCTTTGTTTCCATATTCACCTTGATTATCTGTCTATATTTCTGAGATGAGGAATTGTAATTATTTACACTATTTACATTGTTCGGACTGTTGTCTTCATCTTTGTTGCCATATTCAACTTGATTATCTGTCTACATTTCTGAGATGAGGAATTGTAATTATTTACACTATTTATATTGTTCGGACTGTTGTCTTCATCTTTGTTGCCATATTCAACTTGATTATCTGTCTACATTTCTGAGATGAGGAATTGTAATTATTTACACTATTTATATTGTTCGGACTGTTGTCTTCATCTTTGTTGCCATATTCAACTTGATTATCTGTCTACATTTCTGAGATGAGGAATTGTAATTATTTACACTATTTATATTGTTCGGACTCTTGTCTTCATCTTTGTTGCCATATTCACCTTCAATATCTGTCTATATTTCTGAGATGAGGTATTGTAATTATTTACACTCTTTATATTGTTCGGACTCTTGTCTTCATCTTTGTTGCCATATTCACCTTCAATATCTGTCTATATTTCTGAGATGAGGAATTGTAATTATTTACACTATTTATATTGTTCGGACTCTTGTCTTCATCTTTGTTGCCATATTCACCTTCAATATCAGTCTATATTTCTGAGATGAGGAATTGTATTTATTTACACTATTTACATTGTTCGGACTGTTGTCTTCATCTTTTTGCCATATTCAACTTGGATTATCTGTCTATATTTCTGAGATGAGGAATTGTAATTATTTACACTATTTATATTGTTCGGACTGTTGTCTTCATCTTTGTTGCCATATTCAACTTGATTATCTGTATACATTTCTGAGATGAGGTATTGTAATTATTTACACTATTTACATTGTTCGGACTGTTGTCTTCTTCTTTTTTGCCATATTCACCTTGATTTTCTGTCTATATTCCTGAGATGAGGTATTGTAATTATATACACTATTTATATTGTTCGGACTGTTGTTTTCATCTTTGTTTCCATATTCAACTTGATTATCTGTCTATATTTCTGAGATGAGGAATTGTAATTATTTACACTCTTTACATTGTTCGGACTGTTGTTTTCATCTCTGTTGCCATATTCAACTTGATTATCTGTCTACATTTCTGAGATGAGGAATTGTAATTATTTACACTATTTACATTGTTCGGACTGTTGTCTTCATCTTTGTTGCCATATTCACCTTCAAAATCTGTCTATATTTCTGAGATGTGGTATTGTAATTATTTACACTATTTACATTATTCAGACAGTTGTTCTCATCTTTGTTGCCATATTCACCTTCAATATCTGTCTATATTTCTGAGATGATGTATTGTAATTATTTACACCATTTACATTGTTCGGACTGTTGTCTTCATCTTTGTTGCCATATTCACTTTCAATATCTGGGTATATTTCTGAGATGAGGTATTGTAATTATTTAAACTATTTACATTGTTCGGACTGTTGTCTTCATCTTTGTTGCCATATTCACTTTCAATATCTGGGTATATTTCTGGGATGAGGTATTGTAATTATTTACACTATTTGCATTGTTCTGACTTTTTTTCTCATCAATATTGTCATATTTACGACGTTTCATTCGTTGTCCACTGCGGCCTTTTTTAGATGATAGACTTTAGAATTTGAGCCAACTCCTTTATTTGATTGACATTAGCCAGTAGATCAAATTGTTGTTTGAAGTAACTGAAAAACTGACTTGAATCAAAGAATTGCGAGTTCAATCCATGGGCACAGCAGAGGTGATCAAATGTTTTGAGAGACAAGTTATTAAATAGAATTAAATGAAACTGTGATATGCAAAAATTGTATTGTACATTGAATGAGAACAATCTACCCCAGTGAACTAAAAAATTGGTTTGGCTCAAAATTCAAATAAGTCCTCTGAGTAAATGGTATCATCGCTGAGACTAAGAACTACAATTATACCTACTTAGAGCCAAACCCGAAGCAAAAACTAAAATAAAGGGCTGAAAATATACAGATATACAGGCAGATAAACAGACACACACAAACATCTTGCCTTTATATATATATATATATATATATATATATATATATATATATATATATATATATTATCGATTTTCTGCACTATTGTAAAAACTGCAACCTTGAAATTCCTGAATATCGTTTCTGATGTCTTTGTCTATGAGTGTATGAAATTTAATTAAAATCGGACCTTCCTTCTATAACCCGACTTTTTCAATTAATGATTTTTGATATTTATCGGGGGTACCTCGACGCAAAACCTAGCTAAGAACACTCGCAGATGCTTATAGTACAAATGTGTGAGTTTTCAACTAAATCGGTTCAGCCGTTTCGCAGTTTATAGGTAACGGACACACACACAGACAAAGTTCCATAAATAAATAAGTTTAGATTAACGTTCAAGAAAAAAGATAATAATCCTTGGTGTACCATGAATAATTTCTTTCTGTAGAATGTACCGTAATACATTGCGTATAATTTATATCTGAATAGTGGAATAAGCTTCTAATGTCTCTGACTAAATTCCAAATATTTATGTTTCATTTTTTATTTCTATCCTCTCAATTAAATATCGATAACATCACAGTGATTACAAGATAAATGAAGCCATTAGAATTTATACTCATTTGGTATTTAAACTTGCATCTTGTCAAAATATTTGAAGAATATGCAACTTATAATTATGATATAAAATGATACTCGTAAGCAGCCTTTGAGATTTCACTCGCCCGATCGACTCAGACGATTAAAACTTAATTGGGTGATTAAAGTTTATTGTTTCACTCGCCCGCATTCGATTAAAAATCTCGCAATGAAACGTGTCCTTTCAAATATAGAAAAACCCAACCCAACTTTTACAACCGAAAAGTATGTCATTGTTAAGTTACTTAGAATGGCCTACAATAATATTTGGACTGTTCGGTCTCGCTTTTATCGTCCCGGTCAGTGTAAACATTCGTTCAATTAACGCTTCCAGAGTGGAGCCAAAATGTCTTATTCGCCCAGATTGCTTACAAAAAGTAAAAACGAACATTTGAATCAAAGAAAAAATGCACATACTTTTTTCAACTACGCACCGAAAAACAAATTTTACGAGTAATTTTTTTATAGAAATCGTTGAGAAAATCTGCTTTGTTAATTTTTTTTTAGCGTCTATGAGATGGAGGTTGTAACCAAACAGAAGAAAGAAACTACGAATTTAGGTACCTCCTCTTAACTGCCAAAAAAGAAAAACAGCTTATGATGATGTTACAGAAAATAAATCTTAAAAACAAAATTTTATCATCAAAATATTTATGCTAAAATTAAGAGCAAAGATCAAATTTTGTTGTTTTTTTTAAATTTAAATTTGTTTTTTTTACACGTTCGAAATTTTAATTAAATTTTATTTTTTTTTCCCGTCAGCAATTCACGCTGTGTTTACGTAAGGCGACTATGAATAAAATGGAATCGGTCGGGTAAAATGATTTGGGGTTGAGTCAATTTTCGGTCGAGTGATATCTTTTTCAAATTCTCAAATGCTGCCGGTAAGTATAATTTCGAAATAAGGAAAGCCAATGTAATATACGATACAGATCCATATCAGACAAAATGTGTAGGAATTTGAAGCGCCAATACTGCAGTTGTTATGATGCCTGCTAAACTTAACAAAAGATCAAATAAATCGTCCTTGTCATCCATATTTTATGGAAAATATTTGAAAAAAAAAATTTGCTGCCCAAATATATATTAATTAAACTGGTCAACAAAACATTTTTTCTACCATGATTTTGGTTGTTTGGTTTTTATGGCAAATCAACCTCGGCGGGTCATTTATTGCCAACTTAATTTTTATTTATTTATTACTGGTAATACCTTTTCCTTTCAACAATTTATTGTTGTTTTTATATAGGTTTTGTGTCTAGTAATACTTTTTTTCCCGTATCAAGATTCATTGGAATTTGTTTTTAAGGGCAGGGTCCCCAAGTCCTACCCTATTATTTAACCCATAAAAACTGGAAGGGACGGATTAATACCTTTCCCAATGGTACCAGTGCTTAAATGAATGCTGGGTATTCAACTGGAATTCGAACTCGGCTCACCGATTTCTCTTTCCGAACCGATATCCACTTCACCACAACGCACATCCGTCACTAAACGCTTACAGCACCTAGTATTCCCAAGCGGTCACCCATCTAAATACTGACCAGGCTCAACATTTTCTACCATGAAGAACTAGAGCTGATTTAGACTGGTTTTGAAGTGTTGAATCCAAATCTGGTTTCAAATTTGCTCCATCACGTCAAATATTCGTGCATTTTACAGAAAATAATCATTTTCAGCACAGTTCGAAGTCTTTTTAGATGAACATTGTCGTACCTAGGGGGACCAGTTTTTAATAGGTTAAATAAATTTCTTGAAATAAATTACATTTTCTGCTGTATGATATCTCATTTATTTCTGATTGGCTGGATTGGTAAGATTATAATGACAAACCCCAGAGAAAAATACTAACAAGCTGTTGATTCACAGAGAAACATTTTCTGATTAAGCAAGATTATGTACAGATTATTGTAGTTCTATGCAAAATTTTGAAATATAACTATGTTATATATAAAATTCATTTGTGCATTCATGTTGAAGACTATAAAATAACCAAGAGCAATCATTAACAGTGTTTTTGTATGGACATTACTTCCTGGTCTAATTGACTGTCTAATTGACTTCCTGGTCTAATTGACTTCCTGGTCTAATTGACTTCCTGGTCTAATTGACTGTCTAATTGACTTCCTGGTCTAATTGACTGTCTAATTGACTGTCTGGTCTAATTGACTGTCTAATTGACTTCCTGGTCTAATTGACTGTCTAATTGACTGTCTGGTCTAATTGACTGTCTAATTGACTGTCTGGTCTAATTGACTGTATAATTGACTTCCTGGTCTAATTGACTGTCTAATTGACTTCCTGATTAGAACCAGGAAGTCAATTAGATATTATTACATGATCCTTACAAGTTATTGATTACTTCCTGATTCTAAGCAGATGTTTGAATTTGAGTTTTGTTTAACGGCATATCAACACCTCTGTGGGTTATTTAATGCCAAAAAGTTGGGGTTTTAAGGTATTTTCTAATGTTCGCTTATAGTGAGAAGGTTGATTTTGTCAGATTTTAATGAAAATTTTTTGTTTTCATTTTTTTAAGTTGAGAAAACTGAAAATATCTTCTAGTTTTGTATAAAAAAATGTTTTGCTAAGAGTAATCTTTTCTTTCAAGAATGTGTTTTTCTTAAAAAATGTAATGTCGGTAATATTTTTCCTTCGAAAATATATATTTTTCTATAAAAGTGTATTTTTGTGTATATTTTTCTATAAAAGTGTATTTTTATACTTTTATAGTGTTTTGACCCCATTTTAGAGGTTAACTATTTGCCCATAGTTGGGACCCTAACAGGCGCTAATACTCCGAGTCAGGGTAGACCTGGGAACAGCAGAAATTAAGAGATGGTTCCATGCTCCTCACAACCTCCCAATCACATTATTTTTTATCGATACACGTATTTAAGTAGATCAGTCATTCAGTTGAATGCCATACGTGATACACAATTGGGCGACCATGTCTCTAAAGAGACATGACTAACTGGGCAGAAGATTATTCCGCAGTAGATTGCCATTAGATTCTGCAGTAGACTGGTTGCCAACCAAGGCTATAGAACCCATCTGTCCTGTTATTTGACCCATAACTAAAGAGAATAAATGATCTAATACCTTTCCCAAGAGTATTTGCGCGTAAGTGAATGCAACGAATGTGATTGGAATTCGAAATCGGCTCTCCGATTTCTCGAGTCAATATCCACTGCACTACAACGCATATCCCAGATAAGTAGATATTCTGTTTATAATTACACAGTATTATGTATTTATTTCTACCGGCTTGATCATTTACGATAGATTTTTGTTACAAGAAATGCGTCATTCGTCAGGATTCGAACATGCGACCCCTATTCACAAAGGAGAAGACACCGGTGTGTAAAGTAATGGAAAGCCTCTTTCCTTATATTTGTTTAGTTTTGTTACAAGTGTGGGTGGGGGTTAGTGATAGGGGAATAAATCTCTGACCGTTGGAATTTTGGGAGAGGGTGTTTTTTAAAGTGGTTGATTAATGAGGGTCTTTGATTTCTATGCAGATTTAACCTTGTAAGTTTTTATTATCTAGTGATTAGACTATATCGTTTGGATTTCTTAGAAGAGCCGGTAATGGGTAGCGCCGGATATTTTTATTTTCGCAGAGTTTTTATAATTAATGTAAATTTGTATATTTAATTTTAACTTTGGATTTTGGGAATATATTTTTTCTATTAAATTTGTAATTTTTTATTATTAATTAGATCATAGTTTGGAAACCGTTTATTCTATTAAATTTTTAATTTTAAATTTCTGTTCTCATATCTAGTCAATTGTGTATGTGGTTAGGGTTAGGGTTAGGGTTTAGTGGTAAGGGAACAAGGACGGACATAAGAAGACAAAATATAACGACTAGTTCTCAATTTGCATTTTTAAGTTCAACGTTGTCTGGAAAGCAATCAATCGGATTAGATTACCCCCCCACGCGAGAAGTGAGATTGAAGAAATTGTTAATATATTATGGCGCTGGTGACATCGAACTATTTCAACATTAAAATAATGAGAACTCCAGCTCCAATGTAATACCAAGTTGGAATTTATTTATTTATTGTTTAGGTTTTAATTAAATTTGAGTACATTTGCATATAAATGAGATGCTTATTAAAAAAAAAAAACACACCGTCTATTAATAGTAATCTCAGTATGAGACAGAAAATTGTATCTGAATGAATTTTTTTTTTCTGTAACTGACAATGTCAATTCTAAACATCAGTGGCAGTAAATATTTGGCAAGCCAAACTGTCCATCGGAATCAAGAAGCTTTCCAAACACAATAGGGAAAACAAAACAAAGAAATATTTGTTCTTTTTATTTTGTTTCTTTTCTTTTCTTTAAACATTTCTTTAAAAGCAATGGCAGCGAAACCCAACTTGCCAGTCAATATTCCCTACCAACGCTTCTACTGTCTGTAGACAGCGTTTCCGTGTTGGGATTTCGATCCTATCAGGAGGCGGGAAAAACTATCCATGCACAGTTATCGATGTATTGAACTGTACTTAGAGCGTGGCATATTATTATATGTACTTTTTATCATTGTTTTCGCTGCGAAATTAGAAAAAAAAAAGAGCGTACAACCTGGGGCGAGCTGATGAATTAAAAAAATATAGTCAAATATTTTTATTCTTATTTTTTGAGCAGAAGAAAATTCTTATAGGGTGGTCGGATCAGTAGATGTTATTTATAAAGCGCGCTATCGGTGTTCAATTTTACCTAGAGAAAGAGCTTTCTTCAAGGAACTGTAACACATCACGAATTAAGTCCCGGGCCTGACACATACATATGTCACTACTAATAAAAGATCCATATGATTTTTATGAAGTTCTAACCCTAAAATGGCACGTGACAAAATTTGTGCCCAATCGGATTATGAGTTTAAAAATTAGTTTATTTAAGTGAAACTACTGTTGCAAATTTTCAAAACAATGGATAAATCTGAATTTCGTTCGTTGACAAAGCATTGCTTTCTAATGGGAAAAATACTGTTCAAGCAAAGCAATAACTTCATAAGTGTTATTTGGACTCTGCTCTGTCGGAAACAACGGTTAAGAGGTGGTATGCTGACTTTAAACGCGGTCGTACAGATACAGGTGATGCTGAATGTTTAGATCACCCCAAATCGGTAGTTATCCAAGAAACCATGAAATAATCTGCAAACATGTTTTGGCAGATCGTAAATTGAAGTTTCATGACGTAGCAGATGAGTTGAACATATCAGAAGGCAGTGTATTCATCATTTTCCATGAATATTTGTCCATGAGAAAGATGTATTCAAAGTGGGAGCTGTGTTTGCTCACAGGTGATCAAAAGCAACGCTGCATCGACGGTTCAGAGGGTTGTTTGTAACTGTTTCATCTCAACAAGAAGGAGCTTTTGCATAAATATGTGACAATGAATGAAACATTGATCCACAACGTCACTCAGGAGTCAAATGAGCAGCCAGCTGGACAGGAGGTGAAATCCTTTCAAAACAACAAAAAACGAAAACGTTAGCATGCAAGGTTTTGACCTCCGTTATTTTGGGATGCGCATGGTATGTTTGTCGATTGCCCTGAGACAGAAAGAAACATCAATTGCGAATATTATATAGCACTACCAATAGAGCCCGGCGTTGCTCGGGTGTAATGAAAGCTTTAAAACTAATGCATGGTCCTGGAGGTCATATTCTTTGGACGTTGGCACGAAAGACTAAAAAGGAATAGTTGTTTCCTGTTAAAGCGAAACCGTAGACTGAAATAAAAATAAATTGATGTAAGTCAAATTTTGATTGCCTGGTATCGATATCAAATAAGTTTTTTTCGTTGTAAACTGAATTTTGAAAGTTAAATAAGTCCTCTGAGTAAATGGTATCATGGCAGAGACTAAGAACTACAATTATACCTACTTAGAGCCAAACCCGGAGCAAAAACTAAAATAAAAGGGTTGAAAAATTGCAGACATACAGGCAGATAAACAGACACACACACACAAACATCTTGCCTTTTATATATATATATATTATCGATTTTCTGCATTATTGTAAGAACTGAAACCTTGAAACTTCGGAATATTGTTTCTTATGTCTTTGTCTATGAGTGTATCAAATTTGATTAAAATCGGACCACTCCTTCTATAACCCGATTTTTTCGATTATCGGGGTACCAATAAAACTTAGCTAGGAACACTCGAAGACGCTTACAGTACAACTGTGTTAATTTTCAAGAAAATCGATTCAGCCGTTTCGGAGTCTATCAGTAACGGACACACACACACACACACACACACACACACACACACACACACACACACACACACACACACAATGTTCCATTTATAAATGAGTTAAAATGTGATTTTTCACCGTGTCACAATTCGATCGTAACGATGTCAAAACTACATGACGTCCACTTCGAATTGCTTCCGCATCCATCCTGTTCTCCACACCTGGCCGCAAAAGAATGCACCAGGTAAGGACATTTAGCACCAATGAAGAATTGATATCGGAAACCCAGTCGTATTTTGAGGCCAAATAGAAATCGATCTACAAAAAAGGCATCGATTTTTTAAAAATATCGTGTCGCCCCGAGGAAGGCATTTTACTGCCATTGTTGAGCAGAGGGTTACATAGAAGGTAAAGTTATAAAAAAGAGTGACAGGTTACAGGGGGTGTCAGGAAGAGAGTAGGAGAAAGATGAGAATATTGATGAGAGTGGAATGGACGTAGAAAGAAGAATAGGAGAGGATGAAAGTTAGTGAGATAGAAGATGACTATTGACTTTGCATTTGAATTCTTGGAGATTGTAGCTGTCGGGGAAGCAAGTAAACGGAAGGGAATTACATGAGAAAGAGGATGCAGGTTAGTGAGATAGGAGATGACTATTGACTTTGCATTTGAATTCTTGGAGATTGTACCTGTCGGGGAAGCAAGTAAACGGAAGGGAATTCCATGAGAAAGAGGATGCAGGTTAGTGAGATAGGAGATGAATATTGATTTACATTTAAATTCTTGGAGATTGTAGCTGTCAGGAAAGGAAGTAAACGGAAGGGAATTCCATGAGAAAGAGGATGCAGGTTAGTGAGATAGGAGATGACTATTGACTTTGCATTTGAATTCTTGGAGATTGTAGCTGTCAGGAAAGGAAGTAAACGGAAGAGAATTCCATGACAAAGAGGATGCAGGTTAGTGAGATAGGAGATGACTACTGACTTTACATTTAAATTCTTGGAGATTGTAGCTGTCAGGAAAGGAAGTAAACGGAAGGGAATTCCATGAGAAAGAGCATGCAGGTTAGTGAGATAGGAGATGACTACTGACTTTACATTTAAATTCTTGGAGATTGTAGCTGTCAGGAAAGGAAGTAAACGGAAGGGAATTCCATGAGAAAGAGGATGCAGGTTAGTGAGATAGGAGATGACTACTGACTTTACATTTAAATTCTTGGAGATTGTAGCTGTCAGGAAAGGAAGTAAACGGATGGGAATTCCATGAGAAAGAGGATGCAGGTTAGTGAGATAGGAGATGACTACTGACTTAACATTTAAATTCTTGGAGATTGTAGCTGTCAGGAAAGGAAGTAAACGGAAGGGAATTCCATGAGAAAGAGGATGCAGGTTAGTGAGATAGGAGATGACTACTGACTTTACATTTAAATTCTTGGAGATTGTAGCTGTCAGGAAAGCAAGTAAACGGAAGTGAATTCCACAAGCAGGAAGTGCGAGAGAAGAAGCTGATGGACTAGAATTTGCTTTTACAATTCATTGATTTCACAGTAAAAGTGTGTGATCTAGTTGCTAATTCGCTCGAACAAATTTATGTATGGCGGGAACCAGTGTGCTAAGTTCATCTGAGTAGAAGCCAGGAAAGTATTTGTAGAAGAGACACAGGGAAGCCACATTGCGCCGGTGAGAAAGTGACTGTATCCGAGCTGCCAAGTCGGGACCAATCACATTTTAGATTCTCCGTTGGATTTATTAGAAAAGCTATGGAATCAGTGTATCACCCAAGAAAGAGACTATGTTGATGAATAAAGTCGAATTTTGCCTAAAATGTTTTGTTTTATTAGTTAGGGATGTGATCTATAAATTGATGTGTTATGTACAGAAAACACCCATATTTTCCAAATAATTTTTCGTTTAAATATCTTAACTTATCCTGCTATCTTCCACATATACATGGGTATGCATATACAACTCATGAAAATCCATAATAGACGATCAGACACAAAACCTTCTCAAATCGCGAGACTCTTTAAGAGAGGATTTGTTTACTTGAGCTCCTATTGAGACTTAAACTCAACCCAATTCTCATGTGAAACTCTTACATTTAAGCCATTGCTAAAGATTCAAGAAAAATTATCGGTTTTTGTTCCCTTCACAGTAGTAATAAGTGGTCAACACATCCTTTTATCCTGGGTCCTTTGGTAGGACGGTAAACTGCATCATTTAGAGACATGGTCGCCCAATTGTGTATCACGTATGGCATTCAACTGACTGACTGATCTACTTAGATACGTGTATCGATCAAAAATAATGTGATTGGGAGGTTGTGAGGAGCATGGAACCACCTCTTAATTGCTGTTGTTCCCAGGTCCACCCTGAGCCGGAGCGGTAGCACCTGTTATGGTCCCAGCTATGGGTAAATAGTTGTACCCGAAATCGGGGTCAAAATGCTATGAAAGTATTTACCAACAAAACTTTTTGAATGAAAAATATTACCAACAAAACTTTTTTGAATGAAAAATATTACCAACAAAACTTTTTTGAATCATATAAACAAATTAAAACAAAGAAACAAAGAAACTAAATGAAAAAAATCAAAATAATTTTCAGCATTAAATGACCTAATGAAAGTTGATATGCTGGTTAAATGAACCAACCAACCAACCAACCAACCAGTCAACCATCAAGCAAACCATCAAGCAAACCAACCAACCAACCAACCAACCAACCAACCATCATGCAAACCAACCAACCAACCAACCAACCAACCAACCAACCAACCAACCTTTTTTCCTCTCCCTTTAGTCAGTCAGTTTAGTGCCACAAGTAACATACGCTTTGGGCGATCATGTCTTGAAAGAGACATGACTGACTGGGCAGAAGATTACCCCTAGTAGGTTGTCATTGCTTTCTGCAGTAAACTGCTTGCCAGCCAAGGCTACAGAACCCAATCTGTCCTGTTATTTGACTCATAGCTAGAGGGAGAAGAGATGTATGATATTATTAAGTAGTAATTAGTGTGGGATCAGGTTATTACTTCATAACAATATAAAACCGATACCCCACTTCATGCTTAGTAAAAGCCTTAATCATGTTTTCGAATATTAAATTCATTCAGTCAGTTAAGTGCCAATCGGCTCTCCGATTTGTCGTTCCGAGTCGATATCAACTGCACCACAACGCACATCCCGCACCAAAACGCACATCCCAAATTATAAATTCTGATAAGATATAATTACTACTTGGAGTCTGGCTCTTAGACCACTCGGCCATGCAGCTCCATCCTTCTTCTTCTTCTTCTTCTTCTTCTATGTGCCCTGTCTCTTCAGGAAGTAGGCGATCACGGCTTTCCACGTTTCCCTATCCCTGGTGGCTCTGAGCACGCTTTCCCCTGTTACACCATGCAATCCTCGTTCCGTCATCAACCTGATTAGGTCCTTCCAATATGTTATCCTTTGCTTTCCCCTGTCTCTCTTTCCCTCTATCTGGCCTGTTAATATCAGAATCTCCAAGCCCTCCTTCCTCATTGCGTGTCCCAAGAACTTCAGCTGTCTCTTCCTGATGCTCAGTATTGATTTCCTTTTGGTTTTCATCATTTCTAAGACCTCATCATTGCTCACATGCTCGATCCATGATATTCGCAGCATCCTTCTGTAGAACCACATTTCAGTTGCTTCAAGTTTTTCCTTCATCTCTGATGATATTGTCCAGCATTCACTGCCATCTTGAAGGACGGACAGCACGTAGCAATCCAGTACTCTCTTCTTTGTTTCTAGCGAAATTGTCCTGTTTCTTAATACCTTACTCAACTTCTAGAATACTTCCTTCGCCATGCCAATTTGACTTTGGATCTGTGTGTGGCACTTTCCGTCTTCTGTTTTAACGCTTCCCAGTTATTTAAATTTTTCTACCTGCTTGATTCTGGTATTTCCGACCTGTATCTGGCATTTTGAGCTGCTCTTTTTACTGATGACCATGCATTCCGTTTTCGTGCAGTTTATTTCTAGTTCTTTCTTGTTACCTTCTTCTGCTACATTCTGTAGGAGGTCTTGTGGTTTCCTTTCTGTGTCTGCTATCAGCACTGTATCATCTGCGTACCTTAGGTTGTTTAAATTGTGGCCTACGATTACGAATCCAGACATAAGCGTCCTCAAACTATTCTCGCTGTGCAAGTTGAACAGATCCGGTGAAAAGACACATCCCTGTCTTACGCCCTTTCTATCTTTGTATATCTACTCAATTCATTACCTGTCCGTATGCAAGCAGTTTGCTACCAGTAAAGATTCTTTATTACTCTCAAGTCTTTCTCGAATATGTCCAGGCTACCGAGCATCTCCATCAATTCTTCGTGGAATATTTTGTCAAACGCCTTCGCATAATCAATGAAGCACAAGTATAAGTACCTCTTCATTTGTATTGCCCTTTCGGAGAGCATCCTAATCATAAATATGTCATTCCTTTTTCCCGTGTCTTTAACGAAACCACACTGTTCTTGTCCTATCTCTGGCCTGATTCTGCTTCTCGCTCTATTCATCAGGATTCGGACGATCAGTTTTGTTATATGGCTCATTAAACTGATGATTCTGTGGAGTTCGCACTCGTTTGCTCCTGGCTTCTTATGGAGTGCTATGAAGATGGACTTGCAGAGGTCATCTAGTACAAACTCCACTATTATAAATTTCACGTATTATTAAAAGTAATTTTTTCTATACCAAATTCTTCCAGGGCTATCAGCAGCTCTATGACTATGCCGTCTGGTTCAGCTGCTTTGTTTCTATTCAGTTTGGCTACTGCAGATTGCATTTCAGACTTTAATACTTCCGGTCCGTCCTCATCTTTGCGTATTATTGGTTGCTTTATCTTGTCGTGGAAAAGATCTTTTATATATTCTTCCCATCGTTGGAGTATTTCCTCTTTTTTCCCAAAATGATTGTTCCATCCTTAGATTTTAGACATCCCTTTGAAGAGCAGGTTTTTTTGCCTGTCAGTTCTTTTATTTCTTTATGCATGTCTGCTTTATTATTCCTGCTCAATCTCTCTACTTCTGCACATTTGTCATTGAGTCATTTCTCTTTAGCCTGTTCACGAGATCCAAATCAGGCTGAAATACAGTACTGGTGTCATGCAGGGGGTGCAGAAAATAATGGAAATAAATGGTACGCTAATAGTATAATTAAAAAAAATGATTACACTGTCAAAAGCTTGTCTATTTTTTTATTTGTTGATTTTTTTTTAATCATTTCACCCCAAGCAAGGAACTCCACTGCCACTATTGCGCATGGGGCTACACAGGGGAAGTTAAAGAGAAAGAGAGGTTAGATATAGGAAATGTCAAAATAAGGGTGATGGATGGGTAATGATACGGAGGCTGGGGGTTGGGTAGATGGGAAGAGTGTTTGAAAGAACGGATGAGTGTTAGTGTGTTAGGAGGTGCCTAGTGACCTTACATTTAAGCTCCTGGAGATTGTAGCCGTCAGGGAAGCAATCATGTGGAAGGGAATTCCACAGTTAGGAAGCGCGAGAAAGGAAACTGCTGGAGTAGCGGTTGCATTTTATTGGTTTCATTGTAAAAGGGTGTGATCTAGTTGCTAATCTAGTATCTCGTGCAAATTCGTACCTAGGGAGCACCAGTGATCTAAGTTCATCGGAGCAGAAGCCGTGAAAGTATTTATAGAAGAGACACAGGGAAGCCACGTCGCGCCGGTGAGAGAGAGGCTGCAGGCGGTCTGCCAAGTCGGTATCGATCATATTACAGACTCTCCGTTGTACTTTGCCGAGAAGCCCGAGAAGAATAGCAGGGGCGCCCAACTAGATATGGCAGCAGTATTCAATACATGGGCGGATATATATATGGGCAGGATAGATTCAGACAGAAAAAACTTCCGGGCCCTGCAGAAAGAACCGACTTTCATAGCAGTGGATTTAGCAATGGATTTGATATAGTCATTCCACTTGAGGTCCGTTGAGAGTGTGAGACCAAGGAGGCGTAGTGCTTTACTCTCTGGGAGGCAAGCCTGGTCCATGGTAATTAGTACTGTTATTAGTACATTAGTACTACTTTATTTGTTTTGTTAAATGTTTTGTTGCCCTTTTACATATATTATTTAAATAAGTTTAAAAAAAAAACTCTCAGGACTTTTTAAGAATTTTAAGTCACCAACTGCATCCTATAGTTCAGAAAATACTTTTAGAGAGAAATATCATCCTTCAGGATGATAATGCCCCCTAAGATTATAGCTGAATTGCACGAATATTCTCGTGCAGTAGAACATCTTATCGGGCCACTACAGTCTTCAGATCTCAACATCATTGAACAAAAGTTATGGATCATTAAAAAAAAGAAAAAAGTGAGGAGTCAATATCGTTCATTATCATTGTTGAAAGAACTGGATATTGTTTTTGCTGAAGAATGGACAGAAATTTCACTGGAAGCCATTTAAACTTTGTACGAGTCTATCCCACGAAGAATTCAGGGTCAAATTGCTGCCAAAGATGCCCCTACCATATACTGGAATAAATTTGAACAAAGTTTCAAGTGTTTTCAATTATTTTGTCCATTCTTCCTCACATTCCAAGGTTCATAGAGACCAAAAGCATATCCACATTATTCTGGATGATTAAGCATTTTTAACCTTACAACCGATTTCCCGAAGACGAATAGTCACAAGCTTTTCACTTCTATAATGCTATTCCTTAAAAAGTCTTCAGATCAACTCAGTCAGTTAAGTGCCACAAGGGATACACGCATAGACGATCATGTCTCGAAAAATATATGACTGACTGGCAGAAGATTTTCCCGGAATAGTTTGCCATTGCTTTTTGCATTAGACAGGCTGCCTATTAAGAATATTAAACATATTCTGTTCTAGTATTTAACCCATAGCTAAAGGGAAAAGAGACATATCATATTGTATTATTATATTAATAAATATTAATAAGTGGGAATTCAGTTTATTATTTCATAAAAATACAAATCGATCCCCCACTTTTTGCCAAGTAGAATCTTACTTATGATTATAACTATTATTCAATTAGTCAGTCGGTTGAGTGCCATCATGATACACACTTGGGCGATCATGTCTCAAAAGAGATATGCCTGACTTTTTCTTTTTAAATCATCTCACCCCAAGCAAAGCATCCTACTGCCACTGTTGTGCAGGGGATTACATCGGGAAAGTGATGAGAAAGAGGGGTTAGTTATAGGAAATGTCAGGAGGAATCTGCAGAAAAATTTCCCTGCGGTAGAAGGCCATTACTTTCTGTAAGAGATGGTTGTCAAACAAAGGCATAAAATCCATTCTGTCCTGATATTTACCCCATAGTTCCAGGGAAAAGAGAGGGATGGGTTAATATCTTTGTTAAGGGTATTTGCGCATAAGTGAATGCAAAGTATTTAACTGGAATTCGAACTCGGCACTCGGATTTCTCTGAAAATACTAGATTGCTATGTGATATCAGTTCTTCAATATAGCAGTAAATGCTGGACAGTATCATTAAAGATAAACGAAAGGTTTGGAGCAGTCCAAATGTGGATCTGCAGTATTAAGAGACAGGAAAATGTCGCTAGAAACAAAGAAAACAGTACTGGATTGCTATGTGATGTCAGTTCTTCAATATGGCAGTGAATGTCGGTCAAAATCATCAAAGATGAAGGAAAAGCTTCAAGCAGCCCAAATGTGGATTTGCAGTATTAAGAGACAGGAAAATTTCACTAGAATCAAAGAAGAGATTATGGATTGCTATGTGATGTCAGTTCTTCAATACGGAAGTGAATACTGGATAATATCATTAAAGATGAACGAAAGGCTTGGAGCAACCAAAATGTGAATAAGCGATATTAAGAAACAGAAAGATTTCGCTAGAAACAAAGAAAAGAGTACTGAATTGCTATGTGATGTAGGTTCTTCAATATGGCATATGGCAGTGTATGCTGGACAATATCATCAAAGATCAACGAAATGTTTGGAGCAGCCCAAATGTAGATCTGCAGTATTAAGAGACAGGACAATTTCGCTAGAAACAAAGAAAACAGTACTGGATTGCTATATGATGTCTGTTCTTCACTATGGCAGTGAATGTCGGTCAAAATCATCAAAAATGAAGGAAAAGCTTCAAGCAGCCCAAATGTGGATTTGCAGTATTAAGAGACAGGAAAATTTCACTAGAATCAATGAAGAGAGTACTGGATTGCTTTGTGATGTCAATTCTTCAATATGGCAGTGAATGCTGCACACTATCATCAAAGATGAACGAAAGACTTGGAGAAGCCCAAATGTGGATCTGCAGTATTAAGAGACAGGACAATTTCGCTAGAAAGTAGGAAGAGAGTACTGGATTGCTATGTGATGTCATTTCTTCAATATGGCAGTGAATGCTGGACAATATCATCAAATAAGTCACAAAAGAAGGAACTGCTAATAGACTAAATAATAAACAATGTTTAACTATTCCCAAACGAAGGAAATGATAATTGACTCAATTATAAACGACCAATATTGATCTGTTTCTGAATGAAGGAATTGCTAACAGACCCAATGAGAAGCCCGCAATAAAAAGGTTTTTAAAAATCTTGGCCACGAAATGTCGATTTTCAAGCAAATTTTAAATAGCATCTTCTTTAGAATGTGTGCGAAACTGAGCAGAAATGTATATTTTGAGTCTCAGAAGGTTTGCGTTAAAAGGTAGTATTCAACTTTGTTTACTTGTCGACGTATTTCATTAGGATGTGGTACAATGTTGAAATTCAGAATCAGAGAGCAAAGTCCGAAATCTTTTTGAATTAAATGCATTCATTTACGCGCAAATATTCTTGAGAAAGGTATTGATACAACTCTTCTCTTTCAAGCTATGGGCTCAGTTGTAGGACATAATTGGTCATGCAGCCTTGATTTACCGCAGAAAAATAGTAGCACACTTCGCAAAAAAATCTACCTAGTCAGTCATGGGTAAATAGTTAACCAACCAAACCGAAGTCAAAATGTTATGAAAGTATTTAGCAACAAAACATTTTTGAATAAAAAATATTACCAACCAGACTTTTTTTCATTGAACAATATTACCAACAAAAATACGTTTTTGAAGAAAAATGTTACCATCAAAAATACGTGAAGGAAGAAAATGTTACCAGCAATAAATCGGACTGTCAACGAAACCCACTTTTCATATTTATACAAATCTACTGTAATAATTTCGTCGGCATAAATGACTCATTGAGCTTGATATTCACTCGAGCCACAAGATTAGCAACTAGGTCCCACCCTTTTACTCTGAAACCAATAAGATTTAAACTCACATTCTACTCCATCAGCTTCTTTCCTCGCACTTCCCGCCTGTGGAATTTGCTTCCGTTTACTTGCTTCCTCGACAGCTACAATCTCCAAGAATGTAAAAGCAAAGTCAATAGCCATCTCCTATCTCACTAACTTGCATCCTCTCTCTCTCTCTCTCATGCTCTCATCTTATTTCTTCAGTACTCTTATCCTTCTCTTACCCACTTCCTGATATCCCCTTATAACCTGTCACTCTATCTCATAACTTTCCTCCTATGTAACCCCCTGCACAACAGAGGCTGTAAAATGCCCTGCATGGTTTTATTGCCTTGCCTTGCTATGATTATTTCAAAACATTCTATACTATTATAATGTGGGTATAAAGTGGGGGATCAATTCTACATTACAATCAATATATAAACTGATCACTCAATTTATGGCCATAGTCATCCTTCCCTTACCCACTTCCTTATATCCCCTTATAACCTGTCACTCTTTCTCATAACTTTCCTCCTATGTAACCCCCTGCACATCGGAAGCTGTAAAATGCCTTGCATGGTTTTATTGCCTTGCCTTGCTATGATTATTTCAAAACATTCTATACTATTATAATGTGGGTATAAAGTGGGGGATCAATTCTACATTACAATCAATATATAAACTGATCACTCAATTTATGGCCATAGTCATCCTTCCCTTACCCACTTCCTGATATCCCCTTATAACCTGTCACTCTTTCTCATAACTTTCCTCCTATGTAACCCCCTGCACAACGGAAGCTGTAAAATGCCTTGCATGGTTTTATTGCCTTGCCTTGCTATGATTATTTCAAAACATTCTATACTATTATAATGTGGGTATAAAGTGGGGGATCAATTCTACATTACAATCAATATATAAACTGATCACTCAATTTATGGCCATAGTCATCCTTCCCTTACCCACTTCCTGATATCCCCTTATAACCTGTCACTCTATCTCATAACTTTCCTCCTATGTAACCCCCTGCACAACAGAGGCTGTAAAATGCCTTGCTTGGTTTTATTGCCTTGCCTTGCTATGATTATTTCAAAACATTCTATACTATTATAATGTGGGTATAAAGTGGGGGATCAATTCTACATTACAATCAATATATAAACTGAACACTCAATTTATGGCCATAGTCATCCTTCCCTTACCCACTTCCTGATATCCCCTTATAACCTGTCACTCTTTCTCATAACTTTCCTCCTATGTAACCCCCTGCACAACAGAGGCTGTAAAATGCCTTGCTTGGTTTTATTGCCTTGCCTTGCTATGATTATTTCAAAACATTCTATACTATTATAATGTGGGTATAAAGTGGGGGATCAATTCTACATTACAATCAATATATAAACTGATCACTCAATTTATGGCCATAGTCATCCTTCCCTTACCCACTTCCTGATATCCCCTTATAACCTGTCACTCTTTCTCATAACTTTCCTCCTATGTAACCCCCTGCAAAACGGAGGCTGTAAAATGCCTTGCTTGGTTTTATTGCCTTGCCTTGCTATGATTATTTCAAAACATTCTATACTATTATAATGTGGGTATAAAGTGGGGGATCAATTCTACATTACAATCAATATATAAACTGATCACTCAATTTATGGCCATAGTCATCCTTCCCTTACCCACTTCCTGATATCCCCTTATAACCTGTCACTCTATCTCATAACTTTCCTCCTATGTAACCCCCTGCACAACGGAGGCTGTAAAATGCCCTGCATGGTTTTATTGCCTTGCCTTGCTATGATTATTTCAAAACATTCTATACTATTATAATGTGGGTATAAAGTAGGGGATCAATTCTACATTACAATCATTATATAAACTGATCACTCAATTTATGGCCATAGTCATCCTTCCCTTACCCACTTCCTGATATCCCCTTATAACCTGTCACTCTTTCTCATAACTTTCCTCCTATGTAACCCCCTGCACAACGGAGGCTGTAAAATGCCTTGCATGGTTTTATTGCCTTGCCTTGCTATGATTATTTCAAAACATTCTATACTATTATAATGTGGGTATAAAGTAGGGGATCAATTCTACATTACAATCAATATATAAACTGACCACTCAATTTATGGCCATAGTCATCTTTCCCTTACCCACTTCCTGATATCCCCTTATAACCTGTCACTCTTTCTCATAACTTTCCTCCTATGTAACCACCTGCACAACAGTGGCAGTATGATGCCTTGCTTGGGGCGATACGATTATAAAAAACGAAATATGTCGTAAAACAAAACAAAACAAACCAATCTTACAGGGACATAGATTTGATTTTACTAACCCCAGCTTAAATAAAAAAGAAAAAGAACATAACATTTAATGAGAAAGTTGAAAATATAATAATAATGTTATTACATACGATAAACACTTTTTCAAAAACATTACATTACTTTCCCAACTTTGTAGATTCATTCTTCATGAATCTAAATTGTCTCCTTTTACATAAAAAGAAATGAAATGCTGATAATTCCAAATGATATCTAAAGCATAAGTATTTTAGGTGTGAGATTGAGTTTAAGATTTGTTAAAAGGTGTATCAACCTCTGTGGATTATTTAATGCCAATAGGTGCAGATTAAATGTATTTTTTTAATTTTCAGTTATAGTAAGAAGGTAGATTTAGTCAGATTTTAAATGTAAATGTTTGGGTTTTTTTTATTTTACAAAACTGAAAATATCTTCTAGTTTTGTATTAAAAAATGTGTTATGGTAATACTTTTGATTCAAAAATGTATTGTAGGCAATGTTTTTCATTCAGAAATGTATATTTTTCTATATAAGTCTATTGTTATGTACATCTAAACTTATTTATAAATGCAACTTTGTCTGTGTGTGTGTATGTGTATGTGTGTGTGTGTGTGCGTGCGTGTGTGTGTGTGTGTGTGTCTGCTACTTATAGACTCGGAAACGGCTGATCCGATTTTCTTGAAAATTTACACAGCTGTACTATAAGCGTCTGCGAGTGTTCTTAGCTAGGTTTTGTGTCGAGGTACCCCCGATAAATATCGAAAATCGAAAATCTCACAAATTGGGTTTTAGAAGGAGTGGTTCGATTTTAATCAAATTTCATACATTCATAGTCAAAGACATTAGAAACGATATTCAAAAGTTTAAAGATTGCAGTTCTTATAATAGTGCAGAAAATCGATAATATATATATATATATGGCAAGATGTTTGCGTGTGTGTCTGTTTATCTGCCTGTATGTCTGTATTTTTTTCAGACCTTTTATTTTAGTTTTTGCTTCGAGTTTGGCTATAAGTAGGTATAATTGTAGTTCTTAGTCTCAGCCATGATACCATTTACTCAGAGGCCTTATTTAGCCTTCAAAATTCAGTTTACGACGAAAAAATCTTATTTGATATCGATACCAGGAAATCAACATTTGACTTACATCCATTCATTTTCATTCAGTCTACAGTTTCGCTTCAGCTGGAAACAACTATTGCTTTTTATTCTTTTGGGCCAACGTCCAAAGAGACTGAGCTCCAGCACCATGGATTAGCATTAAAGCTTTCATTACACCCGAACAACGCCGGGCTATACTGCTAGTATATATATATATATATATATATATGTATGTATATTACGTGCGATTGGTAAATTGTCGCCGTCATTTTATTATTTCAAATATTCTTTAGGCTGGTTCTGAGCTCCAGGACCATGGATTAGTTTTAAAGCTTCCATTACACCCGAGCAACGCTGGGCTATACTGCTAGTTTCCTATAAGTTTCACTTCGAGCATGAGAAATATATCAAGTCATATTCATTGAGTCGACAACTACGTTTATATTTTATACATTCATCAACAAACCTTTTATAAAGAGAATCTATAACACAATGATTTACTTGACGTCTGATCAAAATACGGACAGTCTCGTCACACTGTTCCAACTGTCTTCGGATTATTCATCTTTCGACTATTTATCGTGAGAACATTACTCTTTATTATGGGGGACTTTGGCCATTCTAGGGGTAATTGTTGTTAGTGTTAAGATTATGAGCTTTTCTGAAATAAATATTCAAGAATGAAAGTGTAAAATAAATGCGATATACTGGCAAAGATATGTTCCCTTGCATGAACTGGCAATAGGAATTACGATGTCTTTCCGACTGCACCAACATAGATTTTTAGTTAAATTGTCTCGCTGATAGAAAGAAATTAGAGAAATAACTGAAGATTCGAAGTTTATACAGGATCAGATAGAACAATATAAATATAGCCATGCATTAAACAATGGCAGTGGCGTTAATTTTTTTAATTTCACAGCAAACATCGCGATACAGCCACTGATATGCAGGGTGCAACATGAAAGGGTTAACGTTTTAGACGGGGGTGAGTGTAGACAAAGACGAACCGGTTACCATGGATAAAAGTGAAAGGGTAAAAGAAGGATGTGAACACAGGAGTGACGACATTTTCAAAGATAGAAAGGAAAAGAACAATATGCATGAGGTGATGTAGAAAGAACTGGAGGCAAGTGTGATGTGGACCCAAATTGGAGGCCACGGAAGGAAAACACGGAATACGGTGTAAAGGTAAAGAAAGATATATTAAACAGAAAGGTTACAAAGAATAGCGTAGCGTAAGCGGAGCTTACTATCCAGTGGGGTGCAATATTGGTAGTTGTACGCGGCTGCGCACTTCTGGTGCTACTCCAATATTTAGTCAGCCTTCCCACTTAAGGTGAAATGTGACACAAGGTCATTTTATGTGGGTCTTCCGGGCCATATAGCCTGGCCAATAATATCTATCTATCTTTCCCCAGTCGTGATTCTACCCTTCGGCGGAGCCACGACTGGGTTAGTGCTCTCTGTCTGAAGGCAGAGAGCAGACAGTGACAAAGGTAGCACGACTGGTGCTACTTCGGTATTTACTAGCCTTCCCACGCAAGGCCAGATGTGACACATGGTCATTTTATAATGGGTATTCCCGGCCATATAGCCGGGCCAAAAAATCTCTGTCTATTTTTAACGAGTCGTGCTTCTACCCTTCGGCGGAACCACGACTGGGTTTGTGCTCTCTGCTCGGAAGCAGAGAGCGCCGTCTACTCGAAGTCAGAGAGCGGACAGTGTCATAGAGCAGTCATCCTAAGACGGTTGGTTCTCAGATAATACTATCATTCACATAGTAATATAGTACTGGAAGAGTCCATGTTATAGGTAAGTATGGGTCTCACAACAGATATGTTAAAAAAGGCAAGCATAATAATTTAGAGAGTTAATTTAAAGTAATATAACTACATGACGACCGGAAGCGGCATATCAGAATGAAATAATAATACTAATAATGAGAGATATGCCAAGTACATATAACTGAAAATATATGCGGAATTAGTATATACTAAACATTTTAAATACCTCGATTTAGGGATATTAGTCCGGCCAAAAATATCTGTCTGTTATTCACAGTCGTGACTCTACCCCTCGGCGGAGCCACGACTGGGTTAGTGCCCGAAGGCAGAGAGCTGACAGTGACAAAGGTAGCAGTACTGGTGCTACGGTATTTACCAACCTTCCCACGAAAGGTTAGATGTGACACAAGGTCATTTTATAGTGGGTCTTCCCGGCCATATAGCCAGGCCAAAAAATGTCTGTCTATTTTTCCCCAGACGTAATTCTACCCTTCGGCGGAAATACGACTGGAAGCGAGAGCGCCCTCTACCCGAAGGCAGAGGGCTGACTTTGTCAATAGTGGCACTACTGGTGCTACATTATTTAGTTGTCCCTCCCACTAAGGGCAACATGTGACATATGGTCAGTTATAAGTGGGTTTGGCGGGCCATATAGCCCGGCCAAAAAATACCTGTCTATTGTTCCCCAGTCGTGATTCTACCCTTCGGTGGAACCACGACTGGGCTAGTGCTTACTGCTCGAAAGCAAATAGCGCTCTCCACCCGAAGGCAGAGAGCTGACAGTGTCAGTAGTAGCACTACTGGTGCTACGGTATTTACCAGTCTTCCCACGCAATGCTAGATGTGACACATGGTCATTTTATAGTGGGTATTCCCGGCCATATAGCCAGGCCAAAAAATGTCTGTCTATTATTACCGACTCGTGGTTCTACCATTCGGCGGAACCACCACTGGGTTAGTGCACTCTGCTCGGAAGCAGAGAGCGCCCTCTACCGGAAGGCAGAGAGCTGACAGTGTCATACCAACAGCAGTAAACTGCTGGCGCTATATTATTTAGCTGTCCCTCCCAGTAAGGGCAACATGTGACATATGGTCAGTTTATAACTGGGATTTCCGGGCTATATGGCCTGGCCAAAAATGTCTGTCTATTTTTACCCAGTCGTGCTTCTACCCTTCGGCGGAACCACGACCGGGCTACTGCTCTCCGTCCGGATGCAGAGAGTGCCCTCTACCCGATAGTAGAGAGCCGGCAGTGTCATAGCAGCAGCAGCAAAGTGCTGGCGCTATTACTATAATACTACCATTCACATAGTAATATAGTACTGGGAGGAGTCCATGATGTAGGTAAGTATGGGTCAAACAACTAAGTTGAGAAAAGGTGAGTATTGACTTTGCATTTAAATTCTTGGAGGTTGTAGCCGTCAGGAAAGCAAGTATACTGTAGGGTGTTCCACAGTCGAGAAGTGCGAGAAAAGAAGCGTGTGGAGTAGAATTGTCGGCTGCATTTAGTTCATCTAACTGTAAATGTGTGGGGCCCTGTTTCCAATCTGTTTGCCCGGGTAAATTCTTGTGGATGGGGCACTAGTGATCTAAGTTCGTCGCAGCAGAAATTATGAAAATATATATAGAAGAGACAGAAGGAAGCCACATGCCGACGACGAGATAGTGGCTTGAGTCGAGCTGCCAGGTAGGGACGAATCACATTACAGAGTCTCCTTTGGAGCCTCTCGAGAACACTGAGACAAACAGCAGAGGTGCTTGACCAGATACGACACCAGTATTCCATGCACCGTCGAATGGTTGATTTGTATATGTGCAAGATGGATTCAGGCGGAAAAATTTTGCTGGTTCGAGACAGTGACCCAACCTTCCTAAGAGTGGATTTGGCTATGAAATCAATGTAAAGATTCCACTTGAGGTCAGGAGAAAGTGTAAGGCCAAAAAGGCGCAGTATATATCTTTCAGGGAGACTTGCTTGGTCCATGATTATGGGTGGCAGGAGAGATTGCATGTGATGGTTGACAGATAGGAGTTTCGTTTTAGAGACAGTGAAATTTCCAAGCCACTTCTTACCCCAATCCACCATTGAGTGGAGGTCGTTCTCGAGATCAGTAGCGAGGTTATGTTTGTCCGACTCGCCAGATTTCTTACCTATGCGGGAGTAGATGGTAGTGTCATTTGCGTAGATGCTTACTTGGGATATGATCACGTCTGGGAGATCATTTATGAAGATTGGAAAGAGCGTCGGGTCTAGGATAGGGCCCTGGGAAATACCAGCATTCGTGTGGCAGGATGTGGAGGCATGCCCATTCAAGACGAATAAAGATAGCAACCTATTTGGTCAAAAACGGTGAGACTTGTATAACATAGACAGTATGCAACAGAAATACCAAACTTTTCTATATATCTTTTTACCTTAAATAAGTCGGAACTCCGATTCGTGCACAGGGCTTCTTCTTCTTCTCTCTGCTTAGTCCCTTCAGGACGTGGGCGATCATGGCTTTCCACATCTCCCTATTCCTGGTAGCTCTTAGCACGCCTTCTCCTGTTACACCATGCAACCTCCTTTCATCATCCACCTGATTAGGTCCTTCAAATACGTCCTCCACTGCTTTCCTCTGTCTCTTTTTCCTTCTATCTGGCCTGTTAGTATCAGGTTCTCCAAGCCCTCCTTCCTAATTGAATATCCCAGGAACTTCAGCTGTCTCTTCTTGATGATCAGTATTAAATTCCTTTTTTGTTTCCATCATTTCTGAGACCTCATCATTGCTCACATGCTCGATCCATGATCTTCGCAGCACCCTTGTGTAGAAACATATTTCAGTTGCTTCAAATCTTTCCTTCATCTTTGGTGATATTGTCCAGCATTCACTGCCATATTGAAGAACTGACATCACATAGCAATCCAGTACTATCTTCTTTGTTTCTAGCGAAATTGTCCTGTTTCTTAATACTTTACTCAACTTCTGGAATGCCTCCTTGTGCTTTTGGATCTAAGGAATATAAATGTAGAGAAACTGATGTGACCACAAAGTGAGGGGTCAGTTTATATATTGATTGTAATATGGAATTGATCCCCCACTTTATATCTAGTATTCTTCTGTAGAACCACATTTTAGCTGCTTCAAGTTTTTCCTTCATCTTTGATGATATTGTCCAGCATTCACTGCCATATTGAAGAACTGACATCACATAGCAATCCAGTCCTCTCTTTGTTTCTAGCGAATTTTACCTGTTTCTTAATCCTTTCCTCAACTTCAGAGCGTAAAAGCGACAGAAAATACAAGTCAACAAGGGTAACTAATGGAACGATAAAAGATAAACGGTATTAAAGTAGTCGGGTGGATAAGAGATAGAAATTGGCATTGCATTTAAATTCCTGGAGGTTGTAGCCGTCAGGAAAGCAAGAATATGGAAGCAAGCTAGTGGAGTAGAATAGTCGGCTGTATTTGTTTGATTTAACTGTAAAAGGATGGGACCATGATAACAGAAAAAATATTATGTTGGTTTCAGGTTCTCGGATGTTTGGGAAGCGGATAAAAACCTTGACAGACACTACTATATATATATAGTGTCGTAGTGTCTGTCAAGGTTTCTTTCTGCTTCCCAAACATCCTAAAAATTTTGCACACTACCGGTACTAATAGGATAGGTGTAATTTTCCTAAAAACCTCATTATAATTCTAGTACAGGGTGAAAAGCCAAACCTTTGCAAGAATTATTTAACTAAATGGGAAGAGGAAAGAAAGGCCTCCGAATTTTAATTGGATTCCACATATTCCTGATCTCAATCCTATTGAACATCTATGGGATATTTTGGGTAAAAAAATTGATGAATCTTATGTTAGTTCGCAAGACACACTTTCGGAAATAACACAAGCTGCTTGGCAGGAGATACAATTAGATTCATTGAAGAAGCTTGTGATGCCAATGCTTGACAGAATGAAAGCTGTGATCAAAGCAAAAAGGCTATTATACTAAATTTTATATTAATTTTGTAACAAGTATTTTTACTTGTTAATGCAATTGTTGAGTAAATCAGATAAAATTACTTTAATGAAATTGCTTATTTTCTGTCAATATTCCTCACAAAGGATAAAATATTTCTTGTTCTAATACATTTTCACAATACTGTATGTATATGTATATATATACTTCAGCAATGACTTGACTTTTTTCAGTGACTGGCGAGGGTATAACGAAAGGTTTAACGAAAGCTTTAAAACTAATCCATGGTCCTGGTGTTAAGACTCTTTGGACGTTGGCACGAAACACTAAAAAGCAATAGTTGTTTCCAGTTAAAGCGAAACCGTAGACTGAAAGAAAAATGAATGGATGTAAGTCAAATTTTGATTTCCTAGTATCAATATCAAATAAGGTTTTTTCGTCGTAAACTGAATTTTTAAGGCTAAATGAGTCCTATGAGTAAATGGTATCATGGCAGAGACTAAGAACTACAATTATACCAACATAGAGCCAAACCCGGAGCAAAAACTAAAATAAAACGTCTGAAAAAATACAGACATACAGACAGATAAACAGACACATACACAAACATCTTGCTTTTTATATATATTATCGATTTTCCGGACTATTGTAAGAACTGCAACCTTGAAACTTCTGAATATCGTTTCGTATGTCTTTGTCTATGAGTGTATCAAATTTGATTAAAATCGGACCACTCCTTATATAACACGATTTTTTCGATTTTCGATTTTCGATATTTATCGGGGTACCTCGACGAAAATCTAGCGAAGCACACCCGCAGATGCTTATAGTACAACTGTGTAAATTTTCAAGAAAATCGGTTGAGCCATTCCGGAGTCTATAGGTAACGGATCCACACACGCACAGACATGCACACACACACAGTTCCATTTATAAATAAGTTTCGATTAGATATATACTGCTTATTGAACTGCAATGATTATTTATTAAAATTAAGAATTTTTTTATTTTATTCAGCTTTGTGAATGTGCAATCTGATGATGTAGTCAAAATAGTGAGCTCTTTTTTAAGACAGTGTATTTATATATATATATATTAGTCCATATAAACCTGTTTTGCTGTATCGCAGGTCATCAGTGAGAGCTAGACACATCCACTTGCTTCTGGCCGGGATGGAAACTCGCCTGATTTGGTTTCAGTCGGAGTCGCTACTCCCTAAGCCATAGGCGCATGGAACCATAAAGGGCAATTTTCAATGTGTTGTATATATGTTCTATTAGTGAGTTAAGTGCCATACGTGATACACGCTTGGGCGATCATGTCTCAAAAGAGACATGACTGACTGTGCAGAAGATTATCCCGCAGTAGGTTGCCATTGCTTTCTGCGGTAGACTGGTTGCCGACCAAGGCTATAGAACCCAATCTGTCCTGTTATTAGACTCATAGCTAGAGGGGAAAGAAATGTATTATATTATTATGTAGTAATTAGTGGGGGATCGGTTTCCTATTGTTATGAAGTAATAAACTGATCCCCCACTTTATGACCAGTAGAAGCCTTAAACATTATTCCAACTATTATATTCAGTCAGTCAGTTAAGTGCCATACGTGATACACGCTTGGGCGATCATGTCTCAAAAGAGACATGACTGACTGTGCAGAAGATTATCCCGCAGTAGGTTGCCATTGCTTTCTGCGGTAGACTGGTTGCCGACCAAGGCAATAGAATCGAATCTGTCCTGTTATTTAACCCATAACTGGAAGGAAGAGAAGGATCAATACCTTTTCCCAAGGGTATTTGTGCGTAAGTGAATGCAATGAATTCAACTGGAATTCGAACTCGGCTCCCCGATTTCTCGTTCCGAGCCGATATCCAATGCACCACAACGCACATATGTGTTCTATATAAGCAGTGTATACACACGCCAGTAACCGAAAGAACTCAATTACATTTCTGAAGAGTTACGCTTACATACCGGAAGTGGAAACTGTTTTTAAAGATTTCTCCTCTAGAGATCTCAATCGTAATGAGAGCATATGTACTGTCTCCATAAAATACGATGTTTAGAACGGCTCATGTTAATAAATAGTAAACATTCATTGTCTGTTATATTTAACAATATATGTTTAAAAAATTATCTGCTGCCTCGAACAGTATATATATATTTATATCCGAGTGAATACAGAACGAAGAATTCTTTCCACGTCCAAAACATTAATTTAAAACAGTGCTCGATATATAATTTTCTCTATAGAGCTGACGAAGCATCGGTACTCCGATGCAGAAACGTACGCGCCTTCGTAGCGATTATATATAGAGAAGTTCTGTCAGTCAGTTAAGTGCCATACGTGATACACGCTTGGGCGATCATGTCTCGAAAGAGGCATGACTGACTGGGCAGAAGATTATCCTGCAGTAGGTTGCCATTGCTTTCTGCGGTAGACTGGTTGCCGACCAAGGCTATAGAACCCAATCTGTCCTGTTATTTGACTCATAGCTAGAAGGGAAAGAAATGTATTATATTATTATGTAGTAATTAGTGGGGGATCGGTTTCCTATTGTTATGAAGTAATAAACTGATCCCCCACTTTATGACCAGTAGAAGCCTTAAACATTATTCCAACTATTATATTCAGTCAGTCAGTTAAGTGCCATACGTGATACACGCTTGGGCGATCATGTCTCGAAAGAGGCATGACTGACTGGGCAGAAGATTATCCTGCAGTAGGTTGCCATTGCTTTCTGCGGTAGACTGGTTGCCGACCAAGGCTATAGAACTCAATCTGTCCTGCTATTTAACCCTTAACTGGAAGGAAGTGACAGATTAATACCTTTCCCAAGGGTATTTGCGCGTAAGTGAATACAGTGGATTCAACTGGAATTCGAACTCGGCTCCCTGGTATCTCGTTCCGAGCCGATATCCACTGTACCACAACGCACATCCGAGAAGTTCTGTACATGTTCTGATATATATATATATATATATATATATATATATATATATATATATATATATATATATATATATATATATATATATATATATATATATGGGGGTATTTGTATGTGTGTGTCTACAATTACTCCATGTTGAGAATGTTCTTGCTATATATGACAGAGTGCTCCTGCTATTTATCTAAAGAATAATCAGCAATATTATAAGACTTGATCTGACGTTTCGGATTCAGTTAATTTGAAAGCGCTGTAAATTTGCCTCTCTGTACCTTTTCTATAAATACGTTCATGGTACTTAGGCTTTTTTGAGTGCAATCGGAGTACCAGAATGTTTTCGAGATCTCATCTATTCACAATTTGGTTGGCTAAATGTAACCTGAAATTCTACGCTATCAGTTTCCTTTCTATAAATTCTTGCTTGTAGAACTCCATTCTAGATCCTTATATCTTGTCTTGAGACACCCAGTGACTGCTCTTCAAGAGCTTTTTAAGGAAAGGTCGATTTTCTCCCCTGGTGAGGCCTATTGTGCTGCGGTGTAGCGAAAGGATCGGACTGTATTACGGTTTGTACCATTATGGGCACATCATTTGCTGTTTGCCAGTTTTTTCAGGATGTTAATTCTTGAACCATCATTGGCTTTTTGCTTTTGCCATGTAGTACTTGCATTTTAGTGAGTGCATAATTTTTTTTATTGTTTGACTGTTAGTGTTTTTTAAAAATCATTTTAGCATGCGTTGTTTGGTTGTTTTTTCTTTAACCGACACAATGATACAAGTCTTACTAATTTACCTATAGTTATGGGTAAGAAGAGGTGCGTTCATGCCTTTCCCAATGTTACTTGCGTTTAAGTGAATGTAAGGAACCCAACGGGACTTGAAAATCTGCTCTCCGATTAAAGATTTTGATCTATTATCGATTATGTCGCCGCACTTCTAAGCCTCTGGTATTCTCACGAGGTTAATCATCGATCGACGTTGCTTAATTAATCGTACGTGAAATGATGTGCCTGCAAGCTCTTGATTCTCTAGCCAGTGAATAAAAATATAGGCGAGCTAACACGGTAGTAAGTTCAACACCCTCAGTTGGTCTCACTTCAATGCCCTTGTTCTCAACTTAGCACTATACAACGAATCTAAAACAGGCGACCCGAAACTTTAACTACCAACGTTTTTAGAAAAGAAAGTTCTTCCAGTAGAAATAAAACAGGTTTTATTTTTTCCTGTCGTTAATTTTAAAAGAAAATTGCAAGCAAATGACAAGAAATGGCTTCACAGTCATTTGTATTATTTTTTTGTTTTTTTCATGGAGATAAAAAGTTTTTGTTTTATTTTTTCACGTGCCTGAATAAAAATTATCCGGTAATCCTGACGACGTCATTAGCTGCACGCAATGGAGACAATATAGATCTGGGGAAAGCTCAGAATTAAATTACAGGCAAAAGATTTCCATATTAATATTGAAACCTCGCATTTTGCAAAAAGCAGACGACAATCTTCGACAATAAAGAAGAGATTATTCACGTATTGTCTTTATCGCCATTTCGTTTTATTTTATTGTATTTTACTTGCTGTTGGTGTTTCGGCTTTCGGCTTTGCATTCTAACTTCTGTAAAGTTTCATCTTTTGGATTCGTAATTTTGAACATTTTCGTCTTAACTCTAAGTAAATTCGAAATATTCATATTTATCCATTTTCTGATTTTTCATTTTGGTTGTGCTTTTCTATGCCTTGTAAGTACATACATTGAACTTTCTGGAAAATGTTTTTAGAGATGATGGAAAATTTTACACTGAAATCCGAACCAGTCAGTCAGTTAAGTGCCATACGTGATAGACGCTTGGGCGATCATGTCTCGAAAGAGACATTAATAATTGGGCAGAAGATTTTCTATCCTGCTCTTTAAACTAGAGCTGATGTGAGACGTATTGTATTAATAAGTAGTAATTAGTGGGGGATCAGTTTATTACTTCAGAACAATAGAAAATTGGTTCCCCACTTTATGCAAAGAATATTTAATTATGTTTCCAACTGTTATCTTCATTCAGTCAGTTAAGTGCCATACGTGATAGACGCTTGGGCGATCATGTCTCGAAAGAGACATTACTGATTGGGCAGAAGATTTTCTATCCTGCTCTTTAAACTATAGCTGATGAAAGACGTATTGTATTAATAAGTAGTAATTAGAGGGGGATCAGTTTATTACTTCAGAACAATAGAAAATTGGTTGCCCACTTTATGCACAGAAGATTTAATTATGTTTCCAACTGTTATCTTCATTCAGTCTGTTAAGTGCCATACGTAATACACGCTTGGGCGATCATGTCTCGAAAGAGACATTACTGATTGGGCAGAAGATTATCTATCCTGCTATTCTACTATTTTTAGTATTTATTGCCAAATGGATAATTCTAACTAAATATAGAACGGTTCTTTTGTTAATATTGCACAATAACATGTGCATCAAATAAACTGTTCTGGTGTCTAGTTTTTGTGCTCTCTTCCCCATGCCAGTCTCTTCTTCTTATTGGCTGGCCGAAGCAAAGGCTTCCTGGCTGCCTTTTAAAATTCTGCAAAGTAATAATAACAAAAGAACCATTCTAATTTCATTTAAAATTATCCACTTGGCAATAAATACTAAACAATAGTGTGAAATACATTTTCTTAAACTGGGATGGCCTAATAATTATGGCCGGTAGTGTACTTTAACCAACTAAGGACGTGTGTGATCTTAGCTCTCCATGGCTTCCTTTATTTGCAGTAACATTTAGTCCTAGGTAAATTTGTTCGTCTCTAAATGCATGCACAGCCCTTAAGTGGGTTTCTCGTAGCTCTAACCTGTGGTTTTTGGCATCGAAATGTCAAACGAGTGTTTAATTCTCTAAGCCCCTTTTCCTCTTCGGCAACCCAGAAATTGTTGCTGTATCTCATAGTTGTCTCCAGCTTTATTTGTTTAACTTGCTATTTTGTTTGCACATCACTCTTTTCTTTTTCTAAGCATTCGTCATCAAACTACGTTTGTGTATGTACAGCTCGCATCTTCTCCCGTGGGAAGAGTTCCACGCTATATGAGACTGGTTAATACGTAGAAGTTCAGTTCTAACAAAATTTGCTTATCTCTGCGGAATAGATTTTTTTTTTAAATACTGGAAGACATTTATCGAGATTTCTATGAACTATCCAATTTCTGTTTCGAATATTATTCGTCTGTAAATACATTACCCACACAGTTTCCTGCAATTAATTGATTTTGTAGTCCGCAATGCGTAGCTGACTCTTTTCGTTATATCATTTGCTGAAAGCTATGGAATTTCTTTTCTTACCGTAAATAGTTAGTACTTTACTCTTGCTTTCTTATACTAAATCGTTATTTGGCAAGCTATATCATAATTTTAATTCTGTTTATGCCATATTTCCAAATAACGGATATCTAATTTTGCTAATCTCTTGTTTTAAGGGTGCGCTCGTAAACATCGATGTGACATAAGGGCAAGGCCTAATATGGGAAGCCTTTCAAAAACGGCTCCAGCACCCTCTGTACATATGACACCACAGTCTACTCTCGCCTTGACGAAAAATCTGGTGTGGGCGACAAAGCGAACCTTGCAGCCAACCTTGAAAAAGACCTCCAATCCGAAGTGGACTGGGGGAAAAATGGCTCGTAAATTTTAATGCTTCTAAAACGAAGCTGCTATCAATTAACCATCATAGACAATCGCACCTACCTCCCATTAGCATGGACCAGAGAGTAAAACACAAAACCTCCTTGGTCTCACACTTTCAGCGGACCTCAAGTGGAATGACTATATCGAATCCATTGATAAATCCACTGCTATGAAAGTCGGTTCCCTGTGCAGGACCCGGAAGTCTTTTCCGTCTGAATCTATCCAGCACATATATAAATCTACCATCTGCCCGTGCATTGAATACTGCTGCCACATCTGGTCGGGTACCCCTGCTATTCTCCTCGGGGTTCTTGACAAAATACAACGGAGAGTCTGTAATGTGATCGATACCGACTTGACCGACCGGCTGCAGTCACTCTCTCACAGGCGTGACGTGGCTTCCCTGGGCCTCTTCTATAAATACTTTCACGGCTTCTGCTCCGATGAAATTAGATCACTGGTACCCACTAGATAGGGAATTTGCATGAGATACTAGATTAGAAACCAGGTCCCACCCTTTTACAGTGAAACCGATAAAATGTAACCGCAATTTCTACTCCAATAGCTTCTTTTCTCAGACTTCCCGACTGTGGAATTCCCTTCCACATGACTGCTTCCCCGACAGTTACAATCTCCAGGAGTTTAAATGTAAGGTCACTAGACACCTCCTAACACACTAACTCGCATCCATTCTCTCAAATACACTTCCATTCTACCCAACCCTCAGCCTCGGTATCCTTACCCATCTATCTCCCTCCTGACATTTCCTATATCTAACCACTCTTTCTCTTTACCTTCCTCTATATAACCCCTTGCGCAATAGTGGTAGTTGAATGCCTTGCTGGGGGTGAAATGATTAAAAAAATACTATTGGTTACGCACCACACTCCTGGTTATACCATAGCCCTCCCTCGATGAGGCTTACGGCCTATCACGTTGAATACACCGGTTCTCGCTCGATCACCGAAGTTAAGCAACGTTGAGCCTGGTCAGTACTTAGATGAGTGACCGCTTGGGAATACCAGGTGCTGTAAGCGTATAGTGACGGATGTGCGTTGTGGTGCTGTGGATATCGGCTCGGAAAGAGAAATCGGTGAGCCAAATTCGAATTCCAGTTGAATACCCTGCATTCACTTAAGCACTGGTACCCCTGGGAAAGGGATTAATCCGTCCATTCCCTCCAGTTACGGGTTAAATAACAAGGGTAGGACTTGGGGACCCTGCTCTTAAAAACAAATCCCAATGAATCGTGAAAAGAAAAACGTTGTAAAAATAAAATAACCTTACCCAAAAATCACTGGTTATGACCTTAAAATGATCCCATAAGGATTGATAGGCCGTTACGCCTCAAAAACAAACAAACTCCTACAAGACTTTATTTAGAGGATACACCTTTAGATTCTTTTATATCTACACAGCATATATATATACTATTGGTTACGCACACACTCCTGGTTATCACCACAGCCCTCCCTCGATGGGAGCTGCTGCATTTCACCGCATATATTAATGTTACAAATTTTATAATTAAATTAATATACACATTATAAAAAATACACATTATAAAACAATTGCATATACAAATAGAATCATTAAAAAATTCCACACAAACATATTAATTTAATGATTTGATATATGTATTAGGTTAGTCAATTAAATGCCATACGTGATACACGTTTGGGCGATCATGTCTCTTTACAAACATGACTAACTGGGTAGAAGATTATGCCGCAGTCGGTTGCCATTTCTGTCTGCGCTAGTCTGGTTGCCAGCCAAGGCTATACAACCCAATCTGTCCTGTTATTTAACCCATGGAGGGAAGAGAGGAATTAATACGTTCCCAAGGGTATTTGCGCTTAAGTGAATGCAAGGAATTCAACTGGAGTTCGAATTCGGCTCCCCGATTTCTCGTTCCGAACCGATATCCACTGCACCACAACAAGGCCCCTAGGTCAGTCAGTAGAGCACGAAACTTTTAATCTCGGGGTCGTCCTTCCGATCGTCACATTGGGTGCAATATATATTAGCTACCTACACTAAATCGTTAAAAAACAGCATAGTATGAATAAAAAAGATCCCAAACTTAATAAAAACGTACTTTTTCTACCTTAATGTTTGTATTATTATTAAGAGGAAAGATCAAAGTAATTTTTAATTATTTAAAAAAAAAATTTAATCCCTTCGAAGTTTTGGCAGAAAATCATGTTTTGATTTAAGTTAGAGGGTAACCAGAACCTTACGGCAGGGTTAGGGTTACAATGCGAAACCTAATACATCACTCCATTTATATTTCGGTGACAAACACATTAATTATGAAATACTCGCAATTCTCGCAAAAATCAAAGAATCGTCGCATTTCAACTTCAACTTTCAGTACTCATTCACAAATAAATTAAATTATTTTTGAAAATGTTATTTTTTAAAAATCTTGGTAAAAATCTATATTTTTTTTACATCTGTTACCCCGCCTTCACGTAAATCCATAAAATTTTAATTAATTTTACTTTGTGTCGGTAAATGGTTTTATTAGTTAAACACAGTACTCATTGGACAATATAAATAATTTTCTTTTTAAATTTGGCCCCTGTATCCAAAATCCAAAAATCTGCTACGAAAAATAAAATAAAAAATCCAATAAAACTCTGATATTATTCAATTTCATAAACTTTTAATTACTTAAATAAATAATAAAAATTATAATTTAAATTAATTGTTTTTGATTACTAATGAAATTTTAAAAGAATTGTTTTCACTTTTTATTATTATAATAATTCTAAAAGTTTCTGAAATATTTAAAAAATCTTTTGAAGAACTGTTGCCCTAAATTTTTAGTTAAGAATTACTGATGATATTGTCTATCGAAAATTGAAAAGTTTATAAAAAAAGTTATATATATACATATAAATAATTAAATACACATACTATATAAAATCGGTAGCAAACCTCGCAGTTTCATGCCGTATACAATCATCAGGTTCATATTTCAAAATGGAGTATTCACCTGAAGATTGCGTTATACATAAAACTCCGGGTTGTGCCTTCGATGTATGATAATTTGCGTATTTATTAAAATATATCATTGATAGCTCCGTTTATATTACAATTATCACTGTTTTATTAACATTGTGAATATCCCCATGTGTATATTTTTAATTCGTATATATATATATATATATATATATATATATATATATATATATATATACGATTTATAGAGCACTTTATTGTTAAGTTTTCGTTTTGGGTATTTTTTCTTTCCAATGGGCACAAGACGTATTGTTCTTGTGCGCTGTTTGTTTCTTTTTTTCTCCCTCCCATCATTTAACCCACGAGGTAGTTCTTGCCGGGTTACAATTAAAGTTAGCATTATTTTCGGAAGTTTAGTCTGTTATTCTTAGTGTTGCCTTACTGTGATTAGGTTCATTATATATCTATATCTATATCTATATCTATATATATATATATATATATATATATATATATATATATATATATATATATGAAATGCCGATGCTATACATCAAGAACAGTATTGGAGTAAGTCTATGACAAAGTGGAAAATGTTTAATTCAGAATATCATCGGGTTAAATTTGTTGTTACGACAGCACATGCGCACGACAGAGGGTAGCTAAAACTTTCGCCACTATCTATCTATCTATCTATCTATCTATCTATATATATATATATATATATATATATATATATATATATATATATATATATACAAATGAATAAGAAATGAAGAAAATATTAACAACATTCAAAACATTATTATAAAACAGTGCTTAATATGAAATTAGAGCGATGTGTATTTATTATAAATTATAGTTTAGAACTTATACAAATTATAATCTACTACAAAGTGTACATTTTGTTTCGATATTAAAAGGGCAAGGTCAAGTATAAGGCTACATGTTATTTGGCGATTTATGGAAGGATGTCGGAATCATATACATAGGCTTAGAAGTTACTAGCAGTATAGCCCGGCGTTGCTCGGGTATAATGAAAGCTTTAAAACTAATCCATAGTCAGGGAGCTCAGACTCTTTGCACGTTGGCACGAAAGACTAAAAAGTAATAGTTGTTTCCAGTTAAAGCGAAACCGTAGACTGAAAGAAAAATGAATGGATGTAAGTCAAATTTTGATTTCCTGGTATCGATGTCAAATAAGTTTTCTTTGTCGAAAAGTGAATTTTGAAGGCTAAATAAGTCCACTGAGTAAATCATAACATGGCAGAGACTAAGAACTGCAATTATACCTACATAGAGTCAAACCCGAAGCAAAAACTTAAATAAAAGGGCTGAAAAAATTACAGACATACAGGCTGAGAAACAGGCACACACCCACAAACAACTTGCCTTATATATATATATATATATATATATATATATATTATCGATTTTCTGCGCTATTGTAAGAACTGCAACCTTGAAACTTCTGAATATCGTTTCTTCTGTCTTTGTCTATGTGTATAAAATTTGATTAAAATCGGACCACTACTTCTATAACCCGATTTTTTTCGATTATCGGTTTTCGAAATTTATCGGGGTTACCTCGACACAAAACCTAGCTAAGAACATTTGCAGACGCTT
>JBBBDQ010001315.1:2162500-2352500 GCA_037127315.1 Ascarosepion bandense
TATTTTTAATCCTGTCTCCTCAAGCAGGGCGGTAACGCCACCCACCATGACGGAAGAGGTTACTGTGAAAAAAAAAACGGACTGAGAAAAGCTTAGGGTAGAGAGGCGAGTAAAAGTAGAAAAAAGAAGAAAAACTCCTGAAGGCAGAAAAACAGGCGATTTACATTGAAAGTTTAAATTATTTGAGTATCAAGGAAGCAAGAATTTCCACGGTCGTGAATGGGGGAAAGGATAATCCGGTGACTCGTTTGTGCCAATCAAGGAGTACCCATCAATTCAGGCAGTCGAAAGACGAAGAGGAAACAGGCTCACAAGTTGACACAAGAAGATTTGTTGAAAAACTACAGGAAAGCCATGCCGCGTGTGAGGCAAATCAACTGAAGACGAGATAACAAGTCAGGATACATTACATTAATGATACTTCCTTTTCTATCTCTGTCTCTCTCCCTCCCCATCTCTCTCTCTCTCTCTATCTATCAGTCTTTTCATATCTATCTATCTATCTATCTATCTATCTATCTATCTATCTCATCTATCTATCTCAGTCTTTTCATCTATCTATCTATCTATCTATCTATCTATCTATCCTCAGTTTATTCTATCTATCTATCTATCTATCTATCTATCTATCTATCTATCTATCTCAGTCTTTTCATATCTATCTATCTATCTATCTATCTATCTATCTATCTATCTATCTATCCTCAGTTTATTCATATCTATCTATCTATCTATCTATCTATCTATCTATCTATCTATCTATCTATCTATCTATCTCATTCTGTTCATATATATCTATCTCAGTTTTTTCCTATCTATCTTTTTATCTCATTAATTTCATATCTGTATATCTGTCTATCTCAGTTTTTTCATATCTCTCTCTCTATTTCATTCTGTTCATATCTATCTATCTATCTATCTATCTATCTATCTATCTATCTCAGTCTTTTCATATCTATCTATCTATCTATCTATCTATCTATCTATCTCATTCTGTTCATATCTATCTATCTATCTATCTATCTATCTCATTCTCTTCATATCTATCTATCTATCTATTATTTTATCTATCTATCTATCTATCTCATTCTGTTCACATCTATCTATCTATCTATCTATCTATCTATCTATCTATCTATCTCATTCTTATCATATCTATCTATCTATCTATCTATCTATCTATCTCAGTCGGTTCATATATATACATTTGTTTATCTATCTATCACATTCTTTTCAAATATATTTCTTTCTTTCTTTCTTTCTTTGTCTTGCTTTTTGTCAATATTTATCTATCTATATTTGTCTTAACGCCTGTCTAAACATGTTCAATACTTATGTATTTTTGTCTGTGAATATTTCTCGAAACGATAAATCGGGGAGCCGAGTTCGAATTCCACTTTAATACCAATACCCTAGGAAAAGGTATCAATCCGTCTCTTCTCTCCAGTTATGGGTTAAATAATAGAACAGATTGGGTTCTATAGCCTTCGCTGGCAACCAGTCTACCGCAGAAAGCAATGGCAACCTACTACGGAATAATCTTCTGCCCAGTCAGTCATGTCTCTTTCGCGACATGATCGCCCAAAGCATGTATCACGTATGGCACTTAACCGACTGTATGTCAATCGTAGTCTGTTCCCTATCTCTCTCTCTCACACTCTCTCTCTCCCTCTCTCTGTCAATATGTTTATTTATCTTACTCTCTTCATGTATATATATATATATATATATATATATATGTATATTTATTATAAATTATATTTTAGAACATGTACATAATTTTTCTATATATAGCCACGACAATGGTACGTTTGTTTCGACACACTGCCTGATGCGACATTGAAGTTTCAATGGCGAAACAAACGTATCTTTTGTCGTGGATATATATAGAAAAATTACGTACATGTTCTAAAATATATTTTATAACGAATATTTACAGCTCTATATATTATATATCGAGCACTTTTTTTGAATTAATGTTTTGGACGTTGTAAGAATTCTTTCTTCGTTCTGTATTCACTCGGATATATATATATATATATATATATATATATATATATATATATATAGTGATGATCATCCACGTATACTGTCTTAATATGTATAGGAAAGAATATTAATAAAAAGTTGTTTCTGATGAAGGACCGAGGGCGGTCTGAAATATAAAATATAATAAAAATAAACAAATACTGTTCAAAAAAAGTACATTTTTAAATTCAAAACTTTTTATTAATATTCTTTCCTATATATATATATATATATATATATATATATCGTTCATTCACTAATGAATTAGAGCACTCTGGCTATTGGGCGTATATAGTGATAATATACATGCTGAAAAGTCCTTTTAAATTGAAAGATTTAAAATGAATTCCAAAAGTTACTGTGATTTTCTAGTGCAATATTTCTTTGAATGGCTTGATAACCAGTCTTTAGCCAAGCGTAGATCTATGATCTTTATGCAAGACAACGCACCAAGTCATGCATCAAAGTTTACTAAATCGTGGTTGAAAGAAAAGGGATTTGTTAAAGATTATCTTATGAACTGGCCTTCGAATAGCTGTGACTAGAATCCCATTGAGAACCTGTGGAGCATCCTCAGGAGAAACATTTATTTTAATGGGAGGCAATTCAACAACAAGTGTCACCTCTGGGAGACAGTTAAAATTGCAAATCTAACGTTGAGACTTTGACATCACTCTGTTAAGTGTTATTGAAAAGAATAGGAGCATTTGTGCAATAAATTTTAGGAGGTTCTTATTATTTTTTGTGAATATATCTTTTATTTTTTAAATAAAATGTTTTCTTATGTTTTACTTTAAGAAATTGACGAATTGTTTTTCTAAAATCTTTTCATATTATTTTTTTACATTGGTTTTACAATGTATAATAATGTAAAAGTATCAAAATAATTAGTTGCAAATAAACTACTGACAGTCAAATTAGTCTGTTTTGTTAACTTAGTTAATTTTTTTCCAACCAAAAACAATATTTTTCTTTATGACTATATATGTAAGTTAATAATATTGAGTAGAATCTAAACAAGATCACAACTGAACTTTTAACATTAAAGCCGCAACTCTTTATACCAATTCATAACTTGCATATAATATCTAGACGCAGTTTATACTAACAGTTTAGCCCGGTTTCACTCGGGTAGTTTAAGGAATAATAAGAATAGAAAACATATGATGAATTTACATAGCAAATACTTACAAAAGGTCCAAATAGATTCACAAATGATTTTATCATATTTTCAAGTCATAAAATCCTTAAATATGACCGTTAAATATATATATATATATATATATATATATATATATATATATATATATATATATATATAGTATATCGTGGCAGCAAGTAATTTTCTAGACATAGGCTATTTAATATAAGAGACAATGAATGTCTATTATGTTTAATCATGAGCCGTTCTAAACGTCGTATTTTTGCTTTAATTTCAGTTGAAAATAAAGACAAAAATTCTCCAACATTTGGATAATTATTTGTTGGTTTTCTTCTAAGCTTTAGGCTCACATGAGCCATCTTCAGAGAGGTAGTTTAAACTGAAATATTATAAAATCCACCATCACCGACGATTTTATTTTGGTCAACAATACGGTGATCCTTACTCATACACACAGTAAGAGGAACCTGCAGATATTGGAGGCCATGTACATCAAATCAAAACAACCAACACTCAATAAAATCAACTTTAAAACAGGAAATAACATATTACATTGCATTTGACTAGATGGTTTTGTTGTCATTTCGCGCTATCCCGCGGTGTGACGTCATAAAACCGCATCGCAAACTTAAGAACTGCGTTTATTATTTTTGGTAACTATTGCCGTTGCCAAGCGGAGTTTTATGTCAACACAAAATAAAATCGTCGGTGATGGTGGATTTTACAATATTTCAGTTTAAACAACCTCTCTGAAGATGGCTCATGTGAGCCGAAAGCTTAGAAGAAAACCAATAAATAATTATCCAAATGTTGGAGAATTTTTGTCTTTATTTTCAACTGAAATTAAAGCAAAAATACGACGTTTAGAACGGCTCATGATTAAACATAATAGACATTCATTGTCTCTTATATTTAATAGCATATATATATATATATATATATATATATATATATATATATATATAATGATTTGTACCCACAGAATACGTTAATAACTGTAGACGTTATAATTATCCCGAGGAACCTTTCGGTCAACACTTGTCAAGGGCTACGTTGGCTTTATTACGAAGGCTCAAAAATAGAGGACAAAAAAAAGCAATGGAAAACTTACAATACTGGGGGAAGATGGAACTCGATTAAAATAAACTTTATTCAATAAAGTTTATTGTTAATCGAGTTCCATCTTCCCCCAGTATTGTAAGTTTTCCATTGTTTTTTTTTTGTTTTGTTTTGTTTTTTTTTTTGTTTTGTTTTTTTGTCTTCTATTTGTAATAAAGACAACGCAGCCCTTGACAAGTGTTGGACGAAAGATTCCTCGGGATAATTATGAGGTCTATTTTGTTTAAGGATTTTTATATATATATATATATATATATATATATATATATATATATATATACTGTGCAAAACTATTAGGACAAGAATTATTTTATCTTTTATGAAGCATATTGAAAAAAAATAAGCAATTCATATCAAGTAATTTTATTTGTTTTGCTCAACAAATGCTTTAACAAGAAAAATACTTCTTACAAAATAAATTTAATATTTACGATAATATCCTTTTGCTTTGATCACAGCCTTCCATCTGTCAGGCATTGACATCACAAACTTCTTCAATGTATCTAATGGTATCTCCTGCCAAAGTGAGTCTTGCGAAGTAACATTAGATTTATGAATTCGAGAGGGGGGAATAAGAAAAAAGTCAGTCATATCCAAGGATAATAGAATAAGGAGTAGTTTCAAAATAACTTGTTTGATAAAAAATAGGAAAATTAAATCTAACTTCTTTTTAATAGAATTCTTTACACCGAGTTTTAAATGATTAATATTTATTTGCAATTTACTTAGCTTTTCATCCTGGACTTGAATTTCAGTGAAGTTTTTAAGAAAATCATCACTGTCCTAATACTTTTGCACACTACCGGTAGTGTGTAAAAGTGTTAGGACAGGGGTGATTTTAAACTTTTTTTTATGCCTCATCTAAACTTATTTATAAATGGAACTTTGTCTGTGTGTGTAAGTGTGTGTGTGTGTGTATGTGTGTGTGTGTCCTTTACATGTAGGCTCCGAAACGGCTGAACCGATTTTCTTGAAGGTTTACACAGTTGTAAGCGTCTGCGAGTGTTCTTCGCTAGGTTTTGTGTCGAGATACCCCCCGATAAATATCGAAAATCGATTTTAATCAAATTTGATACACTCATAGACAAAGATATAAGAAACGATATTCAGAAGTTTCAAGGCTGCAATTCTTACAATAGTGCAGAAATTCGATAATATATATATATATATATATATATATGTGTGTGTGTGTGTGTGTGTGTGTGTGTGTGTGTGTGTGTGTGTGTGAAGCAAGTTGTTTGTGTGTGTGTCTGTTTTGTCTGTTTGTATGGCTGTAGTTTCTTCATCCCTTTTATTTTAGTTTTTGCTTCGGGTTTGGCTCTAAGTAGGTATAATTGTAGTTCTTAGTCTCATCCATAATACCATTTACTCAGAGGACTTATTTAGCCTTCAAAATTCAGTTTACGACGAAAAAACTTATTTGATATCGATACCAGGAAATTTGACTTGCATCCATTCATTTTTCTTTCAGTCTACAGTTTCGTTTTAACTGGAAACAATTATTGCTTTTTAGTCATTCGTGCCAACGTCCAAAGAGTCTGAGCTTCAGAACCATGGATTAGTTTTAAAGCTTTCATTACACCCGAGCAACGCCGGGCTATGCTACTAGCAATTGATAAACTTGGTCTTGTCCTAATACTTTTGCACAATACTATATATATATATATATATATATATATATATGAATGACGTTCTTTATTTTAGTAGAGATGATTTTATACAATGAGATAAATACTGGTGAATGGATGAACATCTCTGGAGATCTTTAAAAAGAAAATAGAAATAAAAATATTTAAATCAAATTTTTTTCATAACTGACATTTTTCCTCTTTGTGTTACTAAATTTTAAATTAAATTTTTAATTCTTCAATCACGCAGCCCGCTCAGTAGGTGTGTCTCCTAAAACAGAAAAAAAAAAAAAAAGAAATTCCACGAATTGCCATATTTCACCGATCTCAGTGAAACTTTAAAAAACTTTCAAATCGATATCTGGAGAATGTTGAACGCTACACTGTTTTAATTGTCCCATTCACGTTACGTCTAATCACTTAGGTGTGAAACTTCAGAATTAATGTTTAATTGTGATTATTATTATTATTATTATTATTATTATTATTATTATTGCAGTGGAAGGAGAAAGAAAGAAAACTTCCACATGTTTTAATGAAAGCATACAAAAAGTTCTTTTTTTTTTTTTTAATAAGTTTAGGAGATATCCAAATTTTTGTAGTAAAAATAAAAAGTAAATTATAAGGTGGGTACTAAAAAGCAAAAAAGTATGAAAGAATATGTAACAAAAGTAAAATCAAAATAGAAAAAAAATGTTTGTAAAATGCTACTGAAAATCTTCCGTAATTTTCAACGAACGCTTCTCTCATCAAAAACAATTATGTTTCATCTTCTCGAATCTTCGATGTTTTATTTTCCCAAATTGAATCAAGAATTACATTTTCGTGCTTTGTAATTCAGTCTTGAAGACCACACCCTAGAATTGGCCAGGGAGACAAAACTGGCAATTATTTAAACATAACCCAAGCCTAAAACTACAACCGCTCTCCCTGTAACGGCCACCTACCGCCACGCACAAATAGACACATATAAAAATAATTACACAGTAGTAATTTGTTATAACAAATATTTCTTTTAAAGATTCTAGGTTTAAAAGATGAGGCTATGTACTATCGGTCAGTTAAGTGCCATACGTGACACACGCTTTGGGCGATCATGTCTCGAAAGAGACATGATCGCCTAGCCAGAAGATTTTCCATCCTGCTTTTTAATCGATAGCTGAAAAGAGAAGAGACGGATTGTATTAATAAGTAGTTATTAGTGGGGGATCAGTTTATTACTTGATAACAATAGAAAACTGATCCCCCACTTTATGCCAAGTAGAAGCTTTACTTATGTTTCCAACTATTATCTTCATTCAGTCAGTTAAATGCCATACGTGATAAAAGCTTGGGCGATCATGTCTCGAAAGAGACATGACTAACTAGGCACAAGAATTTCTATCCTGCTCTTTAAACTATAGCTGAAAGGAGAAGAGACGGATTCTAATAATAAGTACTAATTAGTGGGGGATTAGTTTATTACTTAATAATAATAGAAAACTGATCCCCCACTTTATGCCAAGTAGAAGCTTTACTTATGTTTCCAACTATTATCTTCATTCAGTCAGTTAAATGCCATACGAGATAAACGTTAGGGCTTATCGAAAAAACATGATAGACAGGGCAGATGATTATCCTGCAGTAGGTTGCCATTACTTTCTGCGGTAGACTATTTGCCAGCCAAGGCTATAGTACCCTACCGGTCCTGCTATTTAAGCCATAACTGGAGGGGAGAGACTGATTTATATCCCAACCTCATCATAGCTCACTTGCTCGATCCATGATATTCGCAGCAAAACTTCTGTAGAATCACATTTCAGTTGCTTCAAGTTTTTCCTTCATCTTTGAAAATATTGTCCAGCATTCACTGCCATATTGAAGAAGTGACATCACATAGCAATCCAGTACTCTCTGCTTCTATCGAAATTGTCCTGTTTCTTAATATTTTACTTAACTTCTGGAATGCCTCCTTGTGCTTTTGGATCTCAGGAATATAAATGTATAGAAACTGCTGTGACCACAAAGTGAGGGGTCAGTTTATATAGTGATTTTAATATGGAATTGATCCCCCACTTTATATCCAGTATTGTTCTGGACAACCACATTTCAGTTACTTCAAGTCTTTCCTTCATCTTTGATGATATTGTCCAGCATTCAGTGCCATATTGAAGATCTGACATCACATAGCAATACAGTACTCTCTTCCTAGTTTCTAGCGAAATTGTCGTGTTTCCTAATACAATAGTAAACTTCTGGAATGCTTCCTTCGCCATGCCAATTCGCCTTCGGATCTCTGTGTCGCACTTTCCGTCTTCCGTTAGAAGACTTCCCAGATATTTAAATTTTTCTAGCTGCTTGATTTTAGTATCCCCCCACCTGTATTTGCCATTTTGGGCTGCCGTTTTTACTGATGACCATGCATTCGGTTATCTGACTGTTTATTTGTAGTCCTTTCTTTCTTCTGTGGGGAGGTCTTCATCTTAAACAATGATCCCGTACAGAAGAGTTGTTAGACATTCCAAAATCGTTTGAAGGCCTTGGTTGAAATCAATGGTATTTTTAAATAAATTTACTCTTTCGTATTTCAAGATATTTTTGTGCAATATACTTAACTATATGATAAAATGTGATATCATAGTATTTTCATATTTCTATTATTTTCAGTTCAATTTACACATCGCCTCTTTTATATTTAAAAAAACATGTTAATGAAATTTGAAATCTGGGGAATAAAATTTCTTGTTAAGGTTTACTCAGAGAATATATTTCCCAAATATTTTCCTCTCACCAAAGACAACACTATTTCTTGTAAGAGTGAATTCAACTTCTTTGTTTATTTACTGATTTGTTGAAAAAAGTAACAGGTGTGTCTGAAAATTTCCCCTTTATAATCCTTCTATTTTTGCTTCGATTACGTCAAAGGGCCTACTAATATATATATATATATAATACCGGTCATAATTATTAGGCTACCCCAGTGTTTTAAAAAATGACGTATTTCATAATATCTTTTAGTATTTATTTCCAAGTGAATAATTGTAAATGAAAATAGAATGGTTCTTTTTTTAATACTGCACAATAACATGTTCATCAAATGAATTTATAAATATTTAATAATTACCTATATTGCAATTTAATCAATAAAGAAAGGAAGAAAATTTAGGGTGATTCGAACGTGTTCATTTCATCTTTGCTTCCTTGCCTTGTAAAATTTTGCAAACTAATAATAACAAAAGAACCCTTCTATTTTCATTTAGAATTATCCACTAGGCAATAAATACTAAAAATAGTATGAAATACATCATTTCTTTTTAAAACAGGTGTGGCCTAATAATTATGGCCGGTAGTGTATATATATATATATATATATATATATATATATATATATCAAATCTACAGGATGCGATGGGTAAATTGTCGCTCTTTGCCTTGTAAAATTTTGCAAACTAATAATAACAAAAGAACCATTCTATTTTCATTTAGAATTGTCCACTTGGCAATAAATAGTAAAAATAGTATGAAATACACCATTTCCTTTAAAAAACTGAGGTCGCCTAATAATTATGGCCAGTAGTGTATATATATATATAATTTTTTCATCCCAAGAAAATCAGTACGACCATTGTGAGAAGAAAGGCAAGAAAAAGAAACAGAGAACAAGTTACTTGGTATGCCGAAGAAAGAACAAGAGAAAGTTGGGAATTGACGTTGCACATTAACTTTTTGGCGTTATGACTATCAAGAAAGAAACTATATGTATAATCTTTCCATAGGCGGGAATTGCTAGAAAAGAAACTGTTAAAGTAGAATTTGAAAATACATATTACTATTTTGACGGTTAAAGAATGGGACCTAATTGCCAATCTAGTACACCGGTAAATTCATGTAATCGGACACCAGGAAAATAAACTCGTCATAGCGAACCCATGATAATACTTGTAGAAAGAACAGTGGGAATCCATGTCACGTCGGTGAGAAAGTGACTGTAGGCGGATTACCAAGTTAAGATCGATTACATTGCCCATCATCCTTTGGATTTTGTATCCCGAGATGAATAGCAAAAGTTCCATACGTGATACACGCTTTGGGCGATCATGTCTCGAAAGAGACATGACTGACTGGGAAGAAGATTATCCTGCAATAGGTTACCATTGCTTTCTGCGGTAGATTGGTTGCCAGCCAAGGCTATAGAATCCAATCTGTCCTATTATTTGACCCATAGCAAGAGAATAGAGGTGGATTAATATCTTTTCCAAGGGTATTTGTGCGTAAATGAATGTCATGAATTCAATTGGATTTCGAACTCGTCTCCCCGAATTGCCGTTTCGAGTCGATATTCACTTCACCACAACGGACATATAACGAGACAAAATTCTTATTTTTTAATCTATTTTCCTTCTCGGTTAAGTCTTAACTTCATGAAACAAAATCTATTTTAATATTAACATTATTCGTGACCCTTTAATTTCTTTTTTTTTTTTCCTTAATTTCTTTTATTCTGACTTATCTTGCTTCTGTCACAAAAGTGGCAAACTTACTGTTTCTTACAACAAAAACCTGCAACGCTTTCGTTATCTTTTTTGCACACAAACACAAACCAAGAAATTTATTTCCGCAAAATTATTATTTATTTATTTATTATTTATTTATTTATTTTTTGCTGATGAGTCAGGTGTTAAATTCACTCGTCGAAATTGCCATCCGATCTCCTAAATTCTGTCGAGGCTGACAAAGATAACCTCGCTGCTCCTTCTGAGAAGGACCTCCACTCTGTGGTAGACTGGGGTAAGGATATTTACCGAAGTCTCCAAATGGAAGCGAAATGTGACACAAGGTCTTTTTTAAGCTGGGGACCTGACCGCGTACGGACGGGCAGAGGAACAAAAACTCTCCAGACACCTCAACCGCCGATTGAGCTGGCCCCGGTGACGAGCACCTGGTCCACCCCTCTGCTGCAATGGGGTGGCACGTCCGCGGGACACTGTTCCCCGAAACTGGGCATCTACTCAGTGTAATTTTTCTCAGAAGCAACCCTGTCCTCGCGGACGCAGCTACAACTGAGCCGCACTCGGTCTTCGAGGACAGAGACGCAATTGAGAGATGATTTGGGTCACTACCCGATACAAAAATGTGCCAGGTAAGTATGGTGGACTTGGGAAAGAAATGGCTTGTAAATGTTAATGCTTTAAAAACGAAGCTGCTCTCAGTCAACCACCACAAGCAGTCTATCCTACCCTACATCAGCATGGACCAAGTGAGTCTCCCAGAAAGTAAAACACTGTGCCTCCTCGACCTCACACTATCTCCCGACCTTAAGTGGAACCAATAGATAAAATCAGTAGCTAAATCCACTGCTAGGAAGGTTGGGTCACGGTGTTGGGCCAACAAGTTTTTCTGGCCTGACTACATTTTGCACATCTACAAATCAACCATCCGCCTGTGCATTGAATACTGTTGTCATATCTAGTCGGCCGCCCCAGGTTATTCATCTCAAGCGTTCTTGTCACGAATCAAAGGAGACTCTGTAATGTGATAGGTCCCGACTTGGCAGCTCGACTCGAGCCTCTTTCTCACCGACGGGATGTGGCTTCCCTCTGTCTCTTCTCCAAATATTTTTATGGCTTCTCCCCCGAGAGTTTAGCTCACTACACAAGAATTTACACGAGAAATCAGATTGGCAACAAGGTCCCACCATTTTGCAGTTAAAACAACTAAATGCAACATCCTCTTTTACTTTTACAATCTCCAAGAATTTAAATGCAATATTAATTGCCATTTATCATCCACTTGACTCCAGTCCTTCTATCATTCTTTCCCCATTAGCCCGTGTATGTTGTTCTTTTCCTGTCTCACCCTATCCTCGCAACTGTCTTGACTCCGTCAATTAAAAACTTAATTGGGCGATTAAAGTTTATTGCTTTACTCGCCCGCGGTCGATTAAAAATCTCGCAGTGAAACATGTCCCTTCAAATATAGAAAAAGGAAATCGGATTCCTTTTACAACCCAAAAGTATGCCATTAAAGATTCACAAATTACTAAGAATGACCTATAACGATATTACTGAACTTTTATAAGGACTTTTATCGTCCCGGTTAGTGTAAACATTCGTTTAACTAACAAAATATCTCTGTTGCTAGATAAAATTTTGCTGTTATTCATTTTAAAATTTTAAAAAATCTTTTCTGGAAAGTTCAAAATTTTAATTAAATTTATTTTTTTGTTTTCTGTCAACGAAAAACTCTTCACAGTATGTGTAACGTTTATTTAGTTTTCGTAGTAATCACCAGTGGCATCCAGCACCTTCAGCCAACGTGTCTCCAGCTGTTCAATTCCCTTTCGGTAGAACTCGGGTGGAGTTTTGACGCAAAGAAGTCCGTGAAGGCTTTGCGCTAGTCTGCTTCATTGATGAAGGATTTCCCACGAAGATGATTATCCAGGGAATAGAAGAGGTGCTAATGGGATTGCGCAAGGTCAGGTGAATAAGCTGGATGGTACAAAGTCTCCCACCCAAGTGGTATCTCAGACTACTCGCGCGATATACGGCCTGGTGTTGTCATGGAGGAAAAGCACACCTTTGCGATTGACCATTGCTTGCTTCTTCTGGTGCAATGCCTGTTGCACACGATTTAATTGCTGCAAATATAGATCTCCAGTGACCGTTGGGCCCGTTGGGAACAGTTCAAAATGAACCCCCTGACAACCTGTTCACCAGAGAGAAAGCATAATCGTGCATAGGCAGTTTTGCGGTGTGAGGGACAGCATCCTGAGGAGACAACCAATGTCTGGAACGCTTGGGAGTTTTCTACAGAACCCACTTTTCATCGCTGGTAAGCACTCGATTGAATAAGGATGCGGTGCGGTGGCGAGAAATCAGTGACACGCAGGCTGCCACTGTTGTTCCTTGTGGACCTTCAACAGTGTTTGCGGAACCCACTTGCTCAGTTTGTCCGTCTTACCTAGGCGGTGTAGATGAAGTCTAACTGTTTCATAGGAAACTTTGAACTGTCTTGCAAGTTCACCACACGTTAGACGACTCTCCTGTTCAATGGCCGCCTTCAGGGCTCTGTCGTTCAAGACCTGTGGTCTTCCACTGCGAGGATCATCATGTAGAGACAAATCTCCCGACTTGACTTTCTGAAACCAACACCTTGCAGTACGTTCATCCACAACACTATCCCCAAAAGCTTGACATATGTAGCGACTTGATGCAGCTGCTAAGCCCACTTTTAAGTCGTAAAGCAAACAGCTCCGAACGAGATCTCTAGACACTTCCCTCCTTCTCACAGCTGTCCGGCTTATAACTGATGGCCGGACACGGTGCGCGTGTTTTTTTATAACGTCTGATGTTCCAACTTCCGGCTGTCCGAATTTGAAAATAATTGCTACACGCATTTTGTATATATTTCAACTTCATCCAAAGACTAATAAAAAAACAGACATAACTTTTTTGGTTACCTTGTAGAAGAGAGACCCAATCTGACAAACCCAACGAATGAAAATATATTGTAATTATTCAACTTTTCTACCCTTCGAAGATTACAAGTGAACGTTGTTTAACTGTAACAAGAAATTTCTCGTAACTACCATTAAAACTCTAAAATACGTAATTCTTTCATAAAAAAAGTAACCACTTAAAGATTGAAACTGGAATTTGTAAATGTAATGATAACCATAACAGATATTAGATTGTCACACATGAAATGACACATTCATATTCTTTGTAACGTCTTGTCTCAGTGTTTTAAAGTATTGCAAACAAATACTTAAAGTAAACCGCCATCACTACTTGAAAGAGATATTAGGTAGTCCCAAAAGTTCGGAAACACTTGCGAAATGGTTCTATCTGGTCCAGCACAATCGAGACAAGCGATGGGTTCAGAAACGTCAAGAGACACTGTCGGTTCCAAAACAAGATCGATTCGGCAAGAAAGTCATGTTGTGCGTTTGCTGGAACTTTGAAGGAATCGTGCATTTTGAGTTAGTTCTGAATATTCGTGCCATTAGTGCCGAACTTTACTGTCAGCAACTTGAGCGGGTCTACGAAAATTTAAAGCAAAAGTACCCGGCTCTGATCAACCGAAAGTGCGCTTTGATCGAGTAGAACAATGTCAAGCCACAGACCGCCAGGAAGACTAAAGAAAAGTTTGAAGAGCTGGATGGCGTTGAGGTTCTGCAACATCCAGCCTACCGTCCTGACTGTGTTCCATCAGATTACATTTTTTGCTTAATGCAACACTTTCTGAAGGTCCACCGATTCGACTCGTTTGATGGAAGCGTGTCAAAAGTTCTTTGATTCGAAGCCAGCTGAATGGTACTTTGACCAGATCCGAAAGCTTGCAGATCGATGGCAGAAAATCTTGTAAAACGTCTGGGACAACCTAATAAAAATAGAAAGGAGTGTATGACAAGGATGTTTTCCGACAGGATTTATTTAACCTATACAGCAAAGTAATTCTGAGAGATAGATGTCCTGCCAGGATTCATTATTGGTGGCCAAAATCTTAACGATATAAAGGACAGTGTTGATCGCAGACACGAAAATAAATGAACTGTAAGAAAACAGAGTGTTTGGTTATCAGCAAAATGAAGAGCCCAAAATATGGAGGATCCTGAATGAAGAAGATACAAACATTTAAATGTCTGGGAAATGAACGGAAAGTGCAACACGAAATCCGAAGACGTATTTGATTGGTTAAAGAGTCCTTCTAAAAGCTAAGCAGAGTATTAAGAGACAGAAAAATTTCGTTGAAAATAAAGAAAAGATTATGGAATTATTACATGACATCTGTCTTCCTGTCTGGCAGCAAATGTTACACAGTCTCCTCAAAAATGAAAAAAAAATACTTGAATTAACAAAAATTTGGTTCTACAGAAAGATACTGAGAATACGCAGGACAGATGATCTTAGCAAGGTCAAGGTTATGGAGAAACTGGAAATAAGAATTAAACTTATACTAACAGCAGTTGGAAGTTTAGCAGAAAGAGCAGCCTAAAATGCCAAATACAGGTGAGGAACACTAAAATCAAGCAGGTACAAAAATTTAAATACCTGGGAAGTGTTCTAACCGAAGACGGAAAGTGCGTCACTGAGATCCGAAGGTGAATTGGCATGGCGAAAGAAGCATTCCAGAAGTTGAGTAAAGTATTAAGAAACAGGACAATTTCACTAGAAACAAGGAAGAGAGTACTGGATTGCTGTTTGATATCAGTTCTTCAATGTGGCAGTGAATGCTGGACAATATCATCAAAGATGAAGGAAAGACTTGAAGCAGCTGAAATGTGGTTCTACAGAAGAATAGTGGATATAAAGTGGGGGATCAATTCCATATTACAATCAATATGTAAACTGACACCTTACTTTATGGTCACAGCATTTAATTCATTTATATATTTATGAGATCCAAAAGCACAAGGAAGTATTCCAGAAGTTGAGTAAAGTATTAAGAAACAGCGCCATTTCACTAGAAACAAAGAGGAGAGTACTGGATTGCTACGTGATGTCCGTCCTTCCATATGGCAATGTATGCTGGACGATATCTTGAAAAACTTATTAAAAACCTATTTTCCTGAAATCTTTTTAAATAGAAAGTTGTAATAAAATTTCAACACGAAGGTCAATGAATGGTCAATTTGTCTGTAAGAAAATAATGACACAAACATGATTTAACATTCTACGCAAATTTAAACCAACATTAAGAGAGAAAAATTTCCATCAATATTGGAAAGAGCGATAAATTTTAATAGACTTGAGAAACCTATGTTATTGAACAATTTTAAGTGAAATATTTTATAAATTTCAACCTGATATATCCCGAAAAGGACTACAGCATAAATAGATCAGTTGGAGAATGGAACTCCACACCAGGAATAAGAAATACAGATTTATTGTACTAAAGTACAATTAACAATAACACACATATAGGCAAGCCACGGGTTGGAGCGGAATCGACTATCGAATAGTGAATGCCTTCGTCTAAAACCTTTTCTGTATTTACTAGCCTTCACACGCAAGGCCAGATGTGACACCTGGTCATTTTATAGTGGGTATTCCCGGCCATATAGCCGGGCCAAAAAATGTCTGTCTATTTTTCCCCAGTCGTGGATCTACCCTTCGGCGGAACCACGACTGGGTTTGTGCTCTCTGCTCGGAAGCAGAGAGCTGACAGTGTCATAGAGCAGTCAGGCGAATGCCTAAGAGCTTTTTGTATTTACTAGCCATCCCTCGCAAGGCCAGATGCGACACATGGTCATTTTATAGTGGGTATTCCCGGCCATATAGTCGGGCCAAAAAATGTCTGTCTATTTTTCCCCAGTCGTGGATCTACCCTTCGGCGGAACCACGATTGGGTTTTGTGCTCTCTGCCCCTACCGGAAGGCAGAGAGCTGACAGTGTCATAGAGCAGTCAGGCGAATGCCTAAGAGCTTTTTGTATTTACTAGCCATCCCTCGCAAGGCCAGATGCGACACATGGTCATTTTATAGTGGGTATTTCCGGCCATATAGCCGGGCCAAAAAATGTCTGTTTATTTTTCCCCAGTCGTGGATCTACCCTTCGGCGGAACCACGACTGGTTTTGTGCTAGCAGAGAGCGCCCTCTACCGAAGGCAGAGAGGGCTGACAGTGTCATAGAGCAGTGAGGCGAATGCCTAAGAGCTTTTTCATCGTCGTACCGCTCGTTACCGTCTTTTATAAAGTAGAGCATTCTTTTCTCGGGGATGGCAGGATGTTCCAATATAACTTAACCAAATGCAGTAGCTGCTGTTCAGTCAATGGATGCCAAATGTTCCTTGTAAGAAAACAGCTATTATTGCCATTACCATTAGCCATGAGGACAGCTATTAAAAATGTTACACCAAAATAATGACACATTTATAATTTAACATTCCACGCAACTTTAAACAAACATTAAGAAAGGAAATCTCTATCAATAGTGGAAAGAGCGATAAATCTTAATAGATTGAGAAACCTATTTTCCTGAAAAAAATCTTAAGAGAAATATTTTATAAATTTTAACCAAATACGGTACCTTTTGTTCAATCAATGAAAGCCAAATGTTCCTTGTAAGGAAACTAAAAATTGCAATTACTAAAATTGCAATTACCATTAGCCATGAAGGCAACTACTACACATATTAAACCACCACGAGGGTCAGTGTGTGTAGAAATGTGCAACTCGAGTAGTAATTACTGCTTAGTTTATGAATACCAAATGTTAACTTACAAGGAAAGGACTAATATTAAGCTCTCACACATGAAATGACCAGCTTCATAGGAAATTAATAAAACGCTTCTAAAATGTTAATTCTTCTTATTTTATGTGCCCTGTTCTTTCAGGGCGTAGGCGATTATGGCTCTCCACGTCTCCCTATCCCTGGTGGCTGTTAGCACGCTTTCTCCTGTTACACCACGCAACCCTCGTTTCGTCATCCACCTACTCATGTCCTTCAAATACATTATCCGCTGCTTTTCCTTGTCTCTTTTTCCTTCTATCTGGCCTGTTAATATCAGGTTCTCCAAGCCCTCCTTCCTCATTGCATGTTCCAGTAACTTTAGCTGTCTCTTCCTGATGCTCTGTATTAATTTCCCTTTCGTTTCTATCGTTTCCAATACCTCATCATTGCTCCCATGCTCGGTCCATGATATCCGCAGCATCCTTCTGTAGAACCACATATCAGTTGTTTCAAGTTTTTCCTTTATCTTCGAAGATATTCTCCAACATTCACTGCCATATTGAAGAACTGAAAACACATAACAATCCAGTACTCTCTTGTTTGTTTCTAGCAAAATTGTCTTGTTTCTTAATACTTTACTCAACTTCTGGAATGCTTCCTTCGCCATGACAATTGTCCTTCGGATCTCTGTGTCGCATTTCCCGTCTTCTGTTAGAACACTTCCCAGGTATTTAAAGTTTTGTACTTGCTTGATTTTAGTATCCCCCACCTGTTTTTTGCATTTTGGGCTGCCCTTTTTGCATATGACCATGCGTTCGGTTTTCTTGCAGTTTATTTTTTTTCCTTTTTTTTTTTGTCACTGTCTTCAGTTGCTTTCGGTATGAGTTCTTGTAGTTTCCTTTCCGTGTCTGCTACCAGCACTGTATCATCTGCGTACGTTATATTGTTTCAAATGTGGCCTCCGACGATGTATCCTGGCATAACTTCTAGGGTTCTCAGAATAAACGCGCTGCAGAAGTTGAAATAAACACCATGTTGATGAATGCCTGTTCTCCAACATAACTCTAAATTTTGATACTAACTTTAAAAAACTTCTGATCCTGTGATCTGAAAAAAAAAACAGTTGAAATATTTTGATCCACTTATCTTAAAGGGTGTTTTATTGAGTATAAACAGTTTGAAATGCTTAAGTAAGGGATAATCAGTATTTACATCATTCGGAATATTGTCCTCATCTTTGTTGCCATTTTACATCGTTTCGGCCGTTGTACGCCCCGGCTTTCTTCAGATGCGAGAAATTTCAAACCAAACCCTTTATTATAATCACTGGAGTATATCATTCTCATTCCTTCCCCTTAACCCTGCAAGTTACTTGTTCACAACTGCTGTAACCTGATATTGAAGTCTCAACTCTAAGAATCAAATCAGCTCCTAACCACCGTTGATATGTACTAGTCCATGTGTCCTTAAGCGATAATCAGTAGGAGAGATATCAGGTGAATATTAAGGATGAGATAAAATTTCATAATTCTGGCTATGGTTGAACGAGAAGCGCGCGTCCTTGCAGCAAAATTGAGCCTTTCCTATTCACAAGTGTAAGATGTTTATTGTTTCATTTTTTCGTGAATACACATTTGATTTCGCCACAACGCAAAGTTGATGTTATTGTTTTACCTTGAGCAAGAATGAATAATGAATAACCTCTCTGAATATGTGCGTTCTGGCGCAGTGGATATCCGCTCGGAGCGAGAAACCGGGTAGCCGAGTTCGAATTCCAGTTGAATTCATTGCTTTCACTTACGCGCAAATACCCTTGGGAAAGGTATTAATCCGTCTCTTCCCTCCAGTTATGGGTTAAATAACAGGACAGATTGGGTTCTATAGCCTTGGTCGGCAACCAGTCTACCGCAGAAAGCAATAGCAACATACTGCGGGATAATCTTCTGCCCAGTCAGTCATGTCTCTTTCGAGACATGATCGCCCAAAACGTGTATAACGTATGGCACTTAACTAACTGACTGAATATAACAGAAACATGATTAAGGCTTCTACTGGGCATAAAGTGGGTGATCGGTTTTCTATTGTCATGAAGTAATAAACTGATACCCCACTAATTACTACTTATTAATAGAATAATATAATTCACCAGTCTACCGCAGAAAGCAATAGCAACATACTGCGGGATTATCTTCTGCCCAGTCAGTCATGTCTCATTCGAGACATGATCGCCCAAGCGTGTATCACGTATGGCTCTTATCTGACTGACTTTGAATGACTACTAAATAGCGAAAATTACCTTCTCAGGGTACCTTAGAGGATTTAAGTATTCTTTTGGGGATTAAATTGTGTTTAACTACTTACTTACTCATTTAGTTTTGTTAGTATCTTTTTTTAATGACATGAAACGATTCGATGCAAATTTTTTTCTAGTATGTTCTTTTACATTGTGGTGCAGTGGATATCGACACGGAATGAGGAAGCGAGGAGCCGAGTTCGAATTTCAGTGGAATTCATGGCTTTCACTTACGCGCAATTACCCTTGGGAAAGGTATTAATCCTTCTCTTCCCTCCAGTTATGGATTAAAGTACAGAACAGCTGGGTTCTATAGCCTTGGCTGGCAACCACTCTACCGCAGAATGTAATGGCAACCAACTGCGGGATAATCTTTTGCCCAGTTCCAGACATGATCGTCCAAAACGTGTATCACGTATGGCACTTAACTGACTGAATGAAGATAATAATTGGAAACATAAGTAAAGCTTCTACTGGGCCAAAAGTCGGGGTTCAGTTTTCTATTGTTATTAAGTAATGAAGTAATCCCCCATTAATTCCTACTTATTAATACAAACTGTCACTTCTCTTTTCAGCTACAGTTGAAAGAGCAGGATAGGAAATCTTCTGCCCAGTCAGTCATGTCTCTTTCGAGACATGAACACCCAAAGCGTGTATCCCGTATGGCACATAAGTGACTGAATGTAGATAGTTGTTGAAAACATAATAAAAAATTCTACTGGGCATAAAGTGAGGAGTCGGTTTTCTACTGTGAAGAAGTAATAAACTGATACCCCACTAATTATACTTTATATAATAATATAATATAATATAACTCTCCTTCCTCCAGCTATGGGTTAAATAGCAAGATCGATTGGATTCTATAGCCTTGGCTGGCAACCACTCTACCGCAGAAAATAATGGCAACCTACTGTCCAGTCAGTCATGTCTCTTTCATTTAACCGACGACTGACTGACTGTTATTTTGCGCTAATATTACACGACATGGCTTCATTGTAATAATTTTCATTGGGTTCATGAAAAATCGTATATGAAAAGAAATATGATCTGAAAAGAAAATGATTCAGGTATAATGATTTGTATATACTAAGGACGTTACTTCTTTAGACTAGCGGATCAACAACTAAACAAAAATGTGTCTTTTCATCTGTGACAACCTAATACCTTGGAGAGACATCTTGGACTAAAAAGAATACATAACATGAACAATTATATGTTTTACAGAATAGCACAATCAATTCGTTAGTTGTACATCAAAATAACGGTTGCTTTTTTTCAATGAGAAAAGATTACAAAAGCCTGAAGGAACACAGTATGTTAGGCTTACATAATGAGGTTAGGTTTAGTGACGGGTGACACCCGAGTCGTTATCTCATCAGTATTGGTTTGGTTTGGAGAGAGGATGGGGTATAAAGCAGTCAGGAATTAAACTCCCAATGATTCTCGTCGAAAAAATTAGCTTACAAGTGCACCAGAATCGAACTTACAGTACTGCGCAAAGGTATTAGGACAAGAACTATTTCATCTTTTATGAGGCGTCAAAATAATTGCGACAATTTACCAATCGCACCTAGTATATATATATATATATATATATACAGTACTGTGCAAAAGTATTAGGACAAGAACTATTTTATCTTTTATGAGGCGTCAAAATAATTGCGACAATTTACCAACCGCACCTAGTATATATACAGTGCTGTGCAAAAGTATTGGGACAAGAACTATTTTATCTTTTATGAGGCGTCAAAATAATTGCGACAATTTACCAATCGCACCTAGTATATATATATATATATATATATATATATACAGTGCTGTGCAAAAGTATTGGGACAAGAACTATTTTATCTTTTATGAGGCGTCAAAATAATTGCGACAATTTACCAATCGCACCTAGTATATATATATATATATATATATATATATACAGTGCTGTGCAAAAGTATTAGGACAAGAACTATTTTATCTTTTATGAGGCGTCAAAATAATTGCGACAATTTACCAATCGCACCTAGTATATATATATATATATATATATATATACAGTACTGCGCAAAGGTATTAGGACAAGAACTATTTTATCTTTTATGAGGCGTCAAAATAATTGCGACAATTTACCAATCGCACCTAGTATATATATATATATATATATATATATACAGTACTGCGCAAAGGTATTAGGACAAGAACTATTTTATCTTTTATGAGGCGTCAAAATAATTGCGACAATTTACCAATCGCACCTAGTATATATACAGCACAGTGCAGAAGTATTAGGACAAGAACTATTCTATCTTTTATGAGGCATCAAGATAATTGCGACAATTTACCAATCGCACCTAGTATATATACAGCACAGTGCAGAAGTATTAGGACAAGAACTATTCTATCTTTTATGAGGCATCAAGATAATTGCGACAATTTACCAATCGCACCTAGTATATATACAGCACTGTGCAAAAGTATTAAGACAAGAACTATTTTATTTTTTATGTGACATATCGACAGAAAGTAAATAATTTAATTAAAATAATTTTATTTGATTTACTCAACAAATGTTTAACAAGAAAAAATACTAGTTACAAAATAAATTAAATATTTAGTATAATAGCCTTTTGCATTGATCACAGCCTTCATTCTGTCAGGCATTGATATCACAAGCTTCTTCAATGTATCTAATGGTATCTCCTGCCAAGCAGATTGTATTTGTTCCGAAAGTATGTCTTTCGAAATAACATTAGATTTTAAAATTGTTTCATCCAAAATATCCCATAGATGTTCAATAGGATTGAGATCAAGTCCTTGGGGGCGGCCAATTCAAATTCCGAAGCCTTCCTTCGTCTTTCTTTTTAGTTAAATAATTCTTACAAAGGTTTGGCTTGTCACCCTGGATTTGAATTTCAGTGAGTTTTCTAGGAAAATCACTTCTGTTCTAATACTACCGGCAGTGTGCAAAAGTGCTCGGACAGGGGTGATTTTAAACTTTTTTTTTTTTGATGCCTCAAAAAATATAAAATAGTTCTTGTCCTAATACTTTGGCATAGAACTGTATGTCAAGAAGATAATATAATTTCGTAGTGTAAAAATGTTTTAAAGAAATCATTTCCTTAGTTTCTGCGGTAAATATACATCCAGTATCTTATATTTCATCTTCCATCGCGCAGCTTTTCTTGTCAAAAACTGGGATATTTAAAACAACAATGATACATGCACAACAAAAGCGTTCGGAAAGCAAATGAGATCGGTTTAATTATGCGTATAGACACGTCAGACTGTAGAAACGTTTGAATTTAAATATTACACTTCTTACACCTGCAGTGTTTCTGTTTGGTAGACAGCCATTCTGAGTGATATGATTTAACATTTGCAAAGAGTGATATGATTTAGCATTTGCATAGGGTCATATGATTTAACATTTGCATAGGGTGATATGATTTAACATTTGCATAAGGTGATATGATTTAACATTTGCATAGGGGGATATGATTTAACATTTGCATAGGGTGATATGATTTAACATTTGCATAAGGTGATATGATTTAACATTTGCATAGGGGGATATGATTTAACATATGCATACTGTGATATGATTTAACATTTGCAAAGAGTGATATGATTTAATATTTGAATAGGGTGATATGATTTAACATTTGCATAGGGTGATATGATTTAAGATATGCATATTGTGATATGATTTAACATTTGCAAAGAGTGATATGATTTAACATTTGCATAGGGTGATATGATTTAACATTTGCATAGGGTGATATGATTTCAAGCATATGTATATTTGTGCATATGATATTTGAATTTAACATTTGCAAAGAGTGATATGATTTAACATTTGCATAGGGTGATATGATTTAACATTTGCATAGGGTGATATGATTTAACATTTGCATAGGGTGATATGATTTAAGATATGCATATTGTGATATGATTTAACATTTGCAAAGAGTGATATGATTTAACATTTGCATAGGGTGATATGATTTAACATTTCCAAAGAGTGATATGGTTTAACATATGCATAGGGTGATATGATTTAATATTTGCATAGCGTGATATGATTTAACATTTGCATAGGGTGATATGATTTAACATTTGCATAGGGTGATATGATTTATCATTTGCAAAGAGTGATATGATTTAACATTTGCATAGGGTGATATGATTTAACATTTCTAAAGAGTGATATGGTTTAACATTTGCATAGGGTGATATGATTTAACATTTGCATAGCGTGATATGATTTAACATTTGCATAGGGTGATATGATTTAACATTTGCATAGGGTGATATGATTTATCATTTGCAAAGAGTGATATGATTTAACATTTGCATAGGGTGATATGATTTAACATTTGCATAGGGTGATATGATTTAACATATGCATAGGGTGATATGATTTAACATTTGCATAGGGTGATATGATTTAACATTTGCATAGGGTGATATGATTTAACATTTGCATAGGGTGATATTATTTAACATTTGCATAGGGTGATATGATTTAACATTTGCATAGGGTGATATGATTTAACATTTGCATAGGGTGATATGATTTATCATTTGCAAAGAGTGATATGATTTAACATTTGCATAGGGTGATATGATTTAACATTTGCATAGGGTGATATGATTTAACATATGCATAGGGTGATATGATTTAACATTTGCATAGGGTGATATGATTTAACATATGCATAGGGTGATATGATTTAACATTTGCATAGGGTGATATGATTTAACATTTCTAAAGAGTGATATGGTTTAACATATGCATAGGGTGATATGATTTAACATTTGCATAGCGTGATATGATTTAACATTTGCATAGGGTGATATGATTTAACATTTGCATAGGGTGATATGATTTATCATTTGCAAAGAGTGATATGATTTAACATTTGCATAGGGTGATATGATTTAACATTTGCATAGGGTGATATGATTTAACATAATGCATAGGGTGATATGATTTAACATTTGCATAGGGTGATATGATTTAACATTTGCATAGGGTGATATGATTTAACATTTGCATAGGGTGATATTATTTAACATTTGCATAGGGTGATATGATTTAACATTTGCATAGGGTGATATGATTTAACATTTGCATAGGGTGATATGATTTATCATTTGCAAAGAGTGATATGATTTAACATTTGCATAGGGTGATATGATTTAACATTTGCATAGGGTGATATGATTTAACATTTATTTGCATAGGGTGATATGATTTAACATTTGCATAGGGTGATATGATTTAACATTTGCATAGGGTGATATGATTTAACATTTGCATAGGGTGATATGATTTAACATATGCATAGGGTGATATGATTTAACATTTGCATAGGCTGATATGATTTAACATTTGCATAGGATGATATGATTTAACATTTGCATAGGGTGATACATTCAGTCGTTTAAGTCCCATACGTGTTACATGCTTGGGAGATCATGTCTCGAAAGGGACATTACTCACTGAGCAGAATATTTTCTATCCTGCTCTTTAAACTATAGCTGAAGGGAGAAGAGACGGTTTGAATTGATAAGTAATAATTAGTGGGGGGGGTCAATTTATTACTTAATAACAATAGAAAACTGATCCCCTACTTTATGCCCAGTAGAAATTTTAATTATGTTTCTATTATCTTCATTCAGTCAGTTCAATGCCATACTTGATACACGCTTGAGAGATCATGTCTCGAAAGAGACATGACTGATTGGGCAGAACATTATCCCACAGTAGGTTGCCATTGCTTACTGCGGTAGACTGGTTGCCAGCCAAGGCTATAGAACCCAATCTGTCCTGTTACTTGACTCATAGCTGAAGGAAAAAGAGATGTAGTAATTTGTGGTGGATCTGTTTATTACTTCATAGCAATAAAAAACTAATCCCCCACTTTATGTCCAGAAGAAATTTTAATAATGTTTCAAACTATTATCTTCATTTAGTCAGTTAAGTGCCATACGTGATATACGCTTAGGCGATCATGTTGCGAAAGAGATATGACTGACTGATCAGAAGATTATCCCGTAGTAGGTTGCCATTGCTTTCTGCAGTAGACTGGTTGCCAGCCAAGGCTATAGAACTCCATCTCTAATGTTATTTAACCCATAACTGGAAGTAGAGACGAATTTATACCTTTCTTAAGGTTATTTGCGCGTAAGTGAATGCAATGGATTCAACTGGAATTCGAACTCGGCACCCCGATTTCTCGTCCCATCATGTACATATACATTACTATTCACTTATATGCATGCTAACGCGGTGGTTTAAAAGAATCCCCCGCATCTATAAATGAAAAGTAAATGCAAAAATAAATCAATAAAATACAAGTAAAACTTATAGCTGAATGGCAAACCTGATAGGGATGAGGTGTGACTTAAACTTATTTTTTTCCGTCTAAATTATTAAAGTGAAATCAAATTAAATGTGCCGCTGCTGGTGGGAAAACGATGGAAGAAGCCGGGGAAGAACGTTGACACCAGGCTTAACTAATGCGCGCAGTCAAACACCCTATTTTGCTGAGTGATGAGTAATCGATAAGTGTTGATTTTGAATTCGATCTTGAGGTGTGAAAATCTAACGGCAAAGCCCCAGATATTAAATAAAGTCTCCTAAACTGTTAAAACAATTATGTGATATCATCACTGCCCTTTCTTTAAAGTCATCCGTTTCGGGGTGAGGGACAGCATATTTACGATTATTTCACTCGCGAAAAGAAATTATCCTGAGTCGAGGTTTTTTTTTATTTCTACATTTTTTTTTTTATAATCGTAAAGCTAATTAGGTGTAAGAAATAGATAATCATAATATCTGTTTAGAACATTGACTTTTTTCTGACCATGAGACCTCGGTTCGAATCTCAATTTTGTCGATGTTTTTTCTTGAAAATATTATCGGAGGCTTGTGACGTCAATGCCTGACAGAATGAAGGCTGTGATCAAATCAAAAGTCTAATATAGTAAATATTAAATTTATTTTGTAACAAGTATTTTTTTTAACGTTAAAGCATTTGTTGAGTAAAACAAATAAAATTACTTTAATTAAATTACTTATTTTCTGTCAATATGCCTAATAAAAGATAAAATAGTTCTTATTCTAATACTTTTGCATAGAACTGTGTACTATATATATATATATATATATATATATATATATATATATATATATATATAAATGTATACTAGGTGCGATTGGTAAATTATCGCAATTATTTTATTATTTCAAAGCAAAAGGCTATTATAGTAAATATTAAATTTATTTTGTACCAAGTATTTTTCTCTTGTTAAAGCATTTGTTGAGTAAATCAAATAAAATTATTTTAATTAAATTGTTTAAAATGTCAATATGCCTCATGAAAGATAGAATAGTTCTTGTCCTAATACTATGTGCAGTACTTTATATATATATATATATATATATTAACTAACCTAAAGAGACAACGAATCTACCAAGGTTTCACCCAAACGGATCTTCAGGGAAGGTTGTAGCCAACCTGAACATCCGGTTAGGTGAAACCTTGATAGGTTTGTTGGCTCATTAGGGTAGTTACTTTCTTTATTGCTTGTGCATTGTTTTAGATTACTCATCTCGGATTTTTTTCTTTGGGCTACGTACTTTGACTAATGTTCAAGGGCTTAACTCTTTCTTTTTTATTACCACTTTTTTCTTTTTGCGAAACGAGTATAGCGATAAGTTTATATATATATATATATATATATATATATATATATATTAATTATTTTATTTTTATGCAAACATTTTCTTCTCTATAATTTTTTTTCTTTGTAAACTGCCACAATGTACTGGCCGTATTCTGGATGTAATTATATGTCTAATATTCATAAATTTACACATCGTTTGCTATTGTAGCGACACTAATTTCCTTGAAAATATTTAACTGATTAGCTGAAATCCCTCGGCAACCACAAACATTCATTCAATAACTTCGGTACTCATTTCAGTCTAGACAAGAAAACTCTTGTATATATACAGTGAAAAAATATAATAAAATAAATCATGACAAATGAATCTTGTCAGGATTTAAAAATATAAAAATCTAGATCGGTTTAAGAGTTAAACAGCGACATGTTAAATCAAGTGATTTTGTATTTTCTTTGTAAATTTTTCATGGAATTAATGCTACACATATTTTTCAGTTATTTGTTAACTTAAAAGATTAACGATGATAAAAGCCAGCTAGTTAGAGTCAGTTACATCGGCAAGATTGTTTGTCGTAAACATTTTTTTAAAAAATCATATCACCCCAAGCAAGGCGGTAACGCCAGTGAGGCGCATGGGGCTACTTAAGAGTAAAATTACTGGAAAAGAGAAAGCCGGGAACCACATCCTAAACAGGAAACAATGGATGAGCCTCTTCGCCTGTTTAAAAGATGTGGGTGGAGTGTGAACCGGGCGATAGTTTAGTCTATTTACTCCAATTAGTCTAACTGCGCCAATTAGTCTATCTACTCCAATTAAGTCTATCTACTCCAATTAGTCTATCTACTCCAATTAAGTCTATCTACTCCAAATAAGTCTATCTACTCCAATTAGTCTATCTACTCCAATTAAGTCTATCTACTCCAATTAAGTCTATCTACTCCAATTATTCTATCTACTCCAATTAAGTCTATCTACTCCAATTAGTCTATCTACTCCAATTAAGTCTATCTACTTCAATTAGTCTATCTACTCCAATTAAGTCTATCTAATCCAATTAGTATATCTAATCCAATTAAGTCTATCTACTCCAATTAAGTCTATCTACTCCAATTAGTCTATCTACTCCAATTAGTCTATCTACTCCAATTAAGTCTATCTAATCCAATTAGTATATCTAATCCAATTAAGTCTATCTACTCCAATTAAGTCTATCTACTCCAATTAAGTCTATCTACTCCAATTAGTTTATCTAATCCAATTAAGTCTATCTACTCAAATTAAGTCTATCTACTCCAATTAGTCTATCTACTCCAATTAGTCTATCTACTCGAATTAAGTCTATCTAATCCAATTAGCCTATCTAATCCAATTAAGTCTATCTACTCCAATTAAGTCTATCTACTCCAATTAAGTCTATCTAATCCAATTAGCCTATCTAATCCAATTAAGTCTATCTACTCCAATTAAGTCTATCTACTCCAATTAGTCTATCTACTCCAATTAGTCTATCTAATCCAATTAAGTCTATCTACTCCAATTAAGTCTATCTACTCCAATTAGCCTATCTAATCCAATTAAGTCTATCTATTCCAATTTAGTCTATCTACTCGAATTAAGTCTATCTACTCGAATTAAGTCTATCTACTCCAATTAAGTCTATCTACTCCAATTAAGTCTATCTAATCCAATTCAGTCTATCTACTCCAATTAGTCTATCTACTCCAATTAGTCTATCTACTCCAATTAAGTCTATCTACTCCAATTAAGTCTATCTAATCCAATTAGTATATCTAATCCAATTAAGTCTATCTACTCCAATTAAGTCTATCTACTCCAATTAGTCTATCTAATCCAATCAGTCTATCTACTCCAATTAGCCTATCTAATCCAATTAAGTCTATCTACTCCAATTAGTCTATCTAATCCAATTAAGTCTATCTACTCCAATTAGTCTATCTACTCCAATTAGTCTATATACTCCAATTAAGTCTATCTACACCAATTAGTTTATCTACTCCAATTAAGTCTATCTACTCCAATTAGTCTATCTGCTCCAATTAACTCTATCTGCTCCAATTAGTCTATCTACTCCAATTAAGTCTATCTACTCCAATTAGTTTATCTAATCCAATTAAGTCTATCTACTCCAATTAAGTCTATCTACTCCAATTAAGTCTATCTACTCCAATTAGTTTATCTAATCCAATTAAGTCTATCTACTCCAATTAAGTCTATCTACTTCAATTAGTCTATCTACTCCAATTAGAGAAAATTCTGTTGATTTCTATGCAAAAATCATTTAATCCATAGTAAAGTTAACCTAATACAAAAAGAATCTAATATATATATATAATAAAATCAATGACGTGAGTCTACAACTGGTATATGGCACAATTACAACCACGTTCAAGAGGAGGTATGGTTTCATTTAAACCTGTTTGAGTGTATATCTTTCTTTCTAATATTGGTAGTCGAGATACAGCAATTTCATTCAAGTAACTTTAAACTTGCACGGAAAAGCTAGCCGATAAAACTTACATGAAACTGTCGAGCTAATGAGTTCTATGCCAGGGAAGACCCCTCAGCGGACACTCGTCGTATAATCAGGATATCGGATCAGCAGTCCCGAACTGATCTGACAGCAGTGATCAAAGAATTGTTCCAGTAGATTTGGACTGATGTGGTTTATGCGACGAAACTAAACGAAGAATAACAAAACTTATATATATATATATATATATATATATATATATATATATATATATATATATATAATTATTTGCTTGTAGATTATTTTTTGATGGATTCTCGTATTTAAATAGATATTCTGTTCATAATCAAACAGAATTATATATTTATTTCTACCGGACTGATTATTTACGATAATCATTATGTTACGGAAATTAACGAAGATTAACGAAACTGGTTATAAACAACCGACAATTTGAAATGATTTGTTTGAACATTATTTTTGATCGATACTCGTATTTAAGTAGATATTCTGTTTATAATCAAACAGTATTATATATTTATTTCTACCGGGCTGATTATTTACGATAATCATCATGTTACGGAAATTAACGAAGATTAACGAAACTGGTTATAAACAACCGACAATTTGAAATGATTTGTTTGAACATTATTTTTGATCGATACTCGTATTTAAGTAGATATTCTGTTTATAATCAAACAGTATTATATATTTATTTCTACCGGCCTGATTATTTACGATAATCATCATGTTACGGAAATTAACGAAGATTAACGAAACTGGTTATAAACAACCGACAATTTGAAATGATTTGTTTGAACATTATTTTTGATCAATACTCGTATTTAAGTAGATATTCTGTTTATAATCAAACAGTATTATATATTTATTTCTACCGGCCTGATTATTTACGATTATCTTCATGTTACGGAAATTAACGAAGATTAACGAAACTGGTTATAAGCAACCGACAATTTGAAATGATTTGTTTGACCATTATTTTGGATCGATACTCGTATTTAAGTAGATATTCTGTAAATAATCAAACAATATATATGTTTAAATACTTAAATACGAGTATCCATCAACAATAATGTTAAAACAAATAATTTCAAATTGTCGGTTGTTTATAACCAGTTTCGTTAATCTTCGTTAATTTCCATAACATATATTTTTCTATATTTCTGGGATGAGAAATTGTAGTTGTTTACATTACGTATATTTTTTACTGTTTCACTCACCTTTGATGCCATATTTACAACGTTTCGGCCGTTGTACGATCCGAGGTTCTTTTATATATTTCTGAGATGATGAATTTTATTTATTTACATTATTCAGACAGTTGTTCTCATCTTTGTTGCCATATTCACCTTGAAAATCTGTCTATATTTCTGAGATGAGGTATTGTCATTATTTACACAATTTACATTGTTTGGACTGTTGTCCTCATCTTTGTTGCCATATTCACCTTCAATATCTGTCTATATTTCTGAGATGAGGTATTGTCATTATTTACACAATTTACATTGTTTGGACTGTTGTCCTCATCTTTGTTGCCATATTCACCTTCAATATCTGTCTATATTTCTGAGATGAGGTATTGTCATTATTTACACAATTTACATTGTTTGGACTGTTGTCCTCATCTTTGTTGCCATATTCACCTTCAATATCTGTCTATATTTCTGAGATGAGGTATTGTAATTATTTACACTATTTACATTGTTTGGACTGTTGTCCTCATCTTTGTTGCCATATTCACCTTCAATATCTGTCTATATTTCTGAGATGAGGTATTGTCATTATTTACACAATTTACATTGTTTGGACTGTTGTCTTCATCTTTGTTGCCATATTCACCTTCAATATCTGTCTATATTTCTGAGATGAAGTATTGTCATTATTTACACAATTTACATTGTTTGGACTGTTGTCTTCATCTTTGTTGCCATATTCACCTTCAATATCTGTCTATATTTCTGAGATGAAGTATTGTCATTATTTACACAATTTACATTGTTTGGACTGTTGTCTTCATCTTTGTTGCCATATTCACCTTCAATATCTGTCTATATTTCTGAGATGAAGTATTGTAATTATTTACACTATTTATATTGTTTGGACTGTTGCCCTCATCTTTGTTGCCATATTCACCTTCAATATCTGTCTATATTTCTGAGATGAGGTATTGTAATTATTTACACTATTTACATTGTTCGGACTGTTGTCCTCACCTTTGGATGCCATATTTACAACGTTCCGGCTGTTCTACGATCCGATGTTATTTTATATATTTCTATATTTCTGAGTAGTGGAATTGTAATTATTTACATTATTTACATTGTTCCGACCTCCCCAAGAGTAAAACACTATGCCTCGTTAGCCTCACACTCTCAGCGGACCTAAAGTGGAATGACTACATCGAATCCATTGCTAAATCCGCTGCTATGAAAGTCGGCTCTCTGTGCAGGTCCCGGAAGTTTTTTTTCCGTCTGAATCTATCCTGCACATATATAAATCTACCATCCGTCCGTGTATTGAATACTGCTGCCACATCTGGCAGGGTGCCCCTGCTATTCTCCTCGGGCTTCTTGAGAAAATACAACGGGGAATCTGTAATATGACCGATACCGACTTGGCAGACCGGCTGCACTCACTCTCTCACCAGCGTGACGTGGCTTCATTGTGCCTCTTGTATAAGTACTTTCAATGTTACTGCTGCGATTAACTTATCCCCTAGGTACGAATTTGCACGAGCTACTAGATTAGCAACTTGGTCCCATCCTTTTACAGCGAAACCGATAAAATGTAACCGCAATTTCTACTCCAACAGCTTCCTTTCTCGCACTTCCCGACTGTGGAATTCCCTTCCACATACTTGCTTCTCCGACAGCTCCAATCTTCAGGGGTTTAAATATAAGGTCAATAGACACCTCCTAACTCACTAACTCGCATCCATTTTCTCAAACACACTTCCCATCTACCCAACCGCCATCCTCGTTATCCATACTCGTCTATCACCCTCGTTCTGACATTTCTTATAACTAAGCAATCTTTCTCATCACTCTCCTCTATGAATCCCCCTGCGCAATAGTGGCAGTGGAATATTTTGCTTGGGGTGAAATGATTATATAAAAAAAAAAACTATACTGTTATAATGCGATTATAAAGAAGGGGGATCGATTCTACATTACAATCAATATATAAACTGATCCCTCACTTTATGACCACAATCATCATTCTCTTAGTCACTTCCTGACACTCCCTATAATCTGTTATTCTTTATCATTAGCTTCCCTTATGTAATACCCTGAGCAATAGTGGCAGTGGAATGTCTTGCTTTGGGTGAAATGATTATATAAAAAAAAAACTATACTGTTATAATGCGGTTATAAAGTGGGGGATCGATTCTACACTACAATCAATATATAAACTGATCCCTCCCTTTTTTGACCACAATCAACATTCACTTAGCCACTTCCTGACACTCCCTATAATCTGTTATTCTTTATCATTAGCTTCCCTTATGTAATACCCTGAGCAATAGTGGCAGTGGAATGTCTTGCTTTGGGTGAAATGATTATAAACAAAAACTGTTGTCGTCATCATTGTTGCCATATTTACAACGTTTCGGTAGTTGTACACTCCAAAGTTTATTCTTATATTTCTGAGAAGAAGGTTAACTATAAGTACTTTACATTGTTCAGACTGTTCATCTCATCTTTGATGCTACATTCGCAACGTTTCGGCCGTTGTATGGTCAATGGTTCCTCTATACCTTTCTACATTTCTTAGATGAGGTGTTTTAAATATTCCCATACTGTTGCCCTCACTTATCTTGATACTAGCAGTATAGCCCGGTGTTGCTCGGGTGTAATGAAAGCTTTAAAACTAATCCATGGTCCTGGAGCTCAGACTCAGCCTAAAGAATATTTGAAATAATAAAATAAATGCGACAATTTATCAATCGCACCCAGTGTATATATATATATATATATATATATACTAGCAGTATAGCCCGGTGTTGCTCAGGTGTAATGAAAACTTTAAAACTAATCCATGGTCCTGGAGCTCAGACTCTTTGGAAGTTGGCACGAAAGACTAAAAAGCAATAGTTTTTTTTCCAGTTAAAGCGAAATCGTAAACTGAAAGAAAAATGAATGGATGTAAGTCAAATTTTGATTTCCTGGTATCGATATCAAGTAAGGTTTTTTTCGTTGTAAACTGAATTTTGAAGGTCAAATAAGCACTCTGAGTAAATGATATCATGGCTGAGACTAAGAACTACAATTATATCTAACCCGAAGCAAAAACTAAAATAAAAGGGCTGAAAAAAATACAGACATACAGGCAGATAAACAGACACACACAAAAACATCTTTCCTTTTATATATATATATATACATTATCGATTTTCTGAACGATTGTAAGAACGTTTCTTATGTCTTAATCTATGAGTGTATGAAATTTGATTAAAATCGGACCATTCCTTCTATAACCAGATTTTAGATTTAGATTAGATATATTACTTTTTTGTAACTGATCTATACGCCGAGGTATCCGATGTATTTCATATTTATTAATTCCACATGCTAAATGAGTTATTTAATGCCGACAAGATTTTTACAAAAGATCCGTATGAATAGAACGTGTTTTCTTTGTAAGAAATCAGTTTGTAGTTCAGGGTTTGGGTTTATTTTATTATACGGCATATCAACCTTAATTGTTTAACTACTGCCGAAAAACGTTTTACAATAAATAGCTAAGAACAAGAAAATCGGTTCAGCCGTTTCAGAGTCTATAGGTAACAGACACACACATACACACACAGACACACAGACAGACAAAGTTCCATTTATAAATAAGTTTAGATATATAAAAAGTTACGACCTTTTACGAATGTAGATTAACAAATTCAGATCTGACTCATTGTTAGAAATAAACGAATGTTCCCGAATTTACAAACTTTGCTTAACACACATAAACTTTGCGAAATTTCACATGTTTGTCGTAAAATGGAAAGCCCATAATCACATCCGGGAGTGAATTCCCAAACGTCAGAAAGGAATGACATGAGCGCAGTTAACTTACATCAAGTAATTGTATTATTATTGCCTCTCTATTTCTCTCTCACTACCTTCTTCATCGTTCACACATCTACTTTATAACAGCAATAAACTCTTTAATACAGAGCGAACACTTCAAAGACATTCCTACCAATCAAACGCTCATACATACTTACATACGTACACATAAACGCTTTCCAACAAGTTACTACTACGAACATTTCTACAACTCTTGCTACTCTTAAATCATTACTTGTTTCTAATTGTTTCTAATTCTTTTTTTTATGTGTGATGTTCTTTCATGACGTAGGCGATCATGGTTTTCCACATCTCCTTCTCCCTGGTGGCTCTTAGTACGCTTTCTCCTGTTGTACCATGTAACCATCGTTCCGTAATCTACCTCAAATATGTTATCCGTTGCTTTCCTCTGTCTCATTTTCTCTCTATCTGGCATGTTAGTATCAGGTTCTCCAAGTTCTCCTTCCTCATTGCATGCCCCAAGAACTTTTGTTGTCTCTTCCAGATGCTCAGTATTAATTTCCTTTTCGTCTCCATCCTTTCCAAAACCTCGTCATTACTCATATGCTCGGTCCATGATATCCGCAGCATCCTTCTTAGGACCACATTCCAGCTGCTTAAGGTTTTTTCTTCAACTTCGAAGATATTGTCCAACATTCACTGCCATATCGAAGAACCGACATCACATAGAAATCCAGTACTCTCCTTTTTGTTTCTAGTGAAATTATCCTGTTTCTTAATACTTTACTCAACTTCTGGAATGCTTCTTTCGCCATGTCAATTCGCCTTCGGATCTCAGTGTCGCACTTTCCGTCTTCTGTTATAACGCTTCCCAGGTATTTAAATTTTTGTACATACTAGATGTTAATATCATCCACCTGTATTTGGCACTTTGGGTTGCTCTTTTTGTTGATGCCTTGCAGTTTATTTGTAATCCTTTCTTGTCTCTTCAGCTAACTTCTGTAGGAGGTCTTGTAGTTTCCTTTATGTGTCCTACAAATTCTTGTTTTTCTTTCTCGCCATAAATTTCTATTCAAACACATAGAACTACCAGCATACCCCGCCGTTACTCGGGTGTAATGAAAGCTTCAAAACTAATCCATGGTCCTGGAGTTCAGACTCTTTGGACGTTGGCACAAAAGGCTAAAAAGCAATAGCTGTTTCCAATTAAAGCGAAACCGTAGACTGACACACAACATGTTGCCTTTTATATATATATATCTATATAATCACAGTATTGTAAGAACTGCAGTATTGTAAGAACTGCAAACTTGAAACTTCAGAATATAGTTTCTTATGTCTTTGTCTATGAGTGTATCAAATTTGATTAAAATCGGACCACTCCTTCTATAACCCGATATTTTCGATTTTCGATATTTATCGGGGGTAGCTAAGAACACTCGCAGCCGATTATAGTACAACTGTGTAAATTTTCAAGAAAATCGGTTCAGCCGTTTTGGAGTCTATAGATAACGGGGACACACACACACACACACACACACACACACACACACAAAAAGTACCATTTAGAAATTAATTTAGATGTATACTTTTATTCTTCCCCGAAACCACACATTCCAACCTGCTAAAAACCTTCTGTTGATAGCGAATCATAGTAAATTTTCATTTTTCTATATGCCACGTAAATAAAATAATGTTTTGTATTTTCGTCGCCAATTTGTGGTGGCAAATCTTAACGCAAATTTTCGTCGTCAATATGTGATGAATTTGTTGTGGCGAAACTTCGCCGCAAAGTTGTAGTAACCGGTTTGGTCGGAAGTAAGACATGGAAAACAGGAGGTAAATTTCAAAACAGTGTATTCACAAGAATAAAGATACAAAGTAAGTGTTAGTGCAATAGTAAATAGAAATAAGTAAGTCCGAAAGGTACAGTTACGCTACTTATTGCTTGACTAGTAGCTGGGTTTAACTGCGTACTAGCTGTCGCCAACTGCCGTCCTTAACTACCCCTACTTGATTATTTTTAATTGCCTTCTCACATGAGACAAAATGTTGTATAAGATCTTTTTAATGTGGGTAATTCATTTACGCACAAATACCCTTGGGAAAGGTATTAATCCGTCTCTTCCTTCCAAAATGGCTTAAATAACAGTTATGGCTTAAAGAACAGGACAGATTGGGTTCTATAGCCTTGGTCGGCAACCAGTCTACCGCAGAAAGCAATGGCAACCTACTGCAGAAATCAAGAGGACAGATTGGGTTCTATAGCCTTGGTCGGCAACTAGTCTACCGCAGAAAGCAATGGCAACCTACTGCGGGATAATCATCTGCCCAGTCAGTCATGTCTCTTTTGAGACATGATCGCCCAAACGAGTTTCACGTATGGCACTTAACTGACTGAATCTTGGCAATATAACTCGGGCAAAAATTTATATCTAATTTTCTCTAGATGATGGAGTTTCCTCGACTTGTTTATTAATCTCCGTTCGAAGGTAGAGAGTTTGACAATGCGCAAAGCAGAAATCCAACTGCCCTACTTGCCTCCTAATGAAAGTCACGCGGGTAATTATATATAGTAAGAGTTTCATTCCATTCCTCGAAGAAGGGACTATAACGAATACATTTACTGATTCCAGTCTAAACCCATTCTCAAAGAATGGATAAAAGTTAAATTTTCCAATAGGAAAATGTCAAGAAGTGAAGAAGTAGTAATGACTAGACTTCAAATAGGCCACACCGCTGTCACCCATTCACACCTACTAAAAGATGAGGAGGCACCAATTTGCATTCCATGTCAGGAGCTCTACACAGTGAAACACAGACTAACAAGCTGTATAGATCTTGAACAAATGTGATTAAGATACTATGAAGAAAACAATCTGAAAGACATCTTCAACAAAGCTGACCCAAATGACCTTTTAGAATATCTAAAAGCATTAAAATTATATAACAAAATATAGTTGCAAAAGAAGATAGCATATAACCATCACACATCAAATCACAACACCTGTAGTTATATCTTGACAGCAATCGACTCACAAAAGATCAACAAGCAGTAACCAGAAACCAAACAAATTCGCCATCATTAAATGACACAAAAGAGTAGATATGCTGGTAAAACAAACAACTAAACTAAATTAAATCTATCTATCTATCTATCTATCTATCTATCTATCTATCTATCTATCTATCTATCTATCTATCTATCTCAGTCTTTTCATATCTATCTATCTATCTATCTATCTATCTATCTATCTTTTAGAATTTCTAAAAGCAACACAATTATATCACAAAATATACTTGCAAAAGAAGATATCATATAACCATCACACATCAAATCACAACACCTCTAATTATATCTCGACAGCAATACTCACAAAAGATCAACAAGCAGTAAACAAAAACCAAACAAATTCGTCAGCACTAAATGACCCAAAAATGTAGATATTCCGGTAAAACAAACAAATAAACTAAACTAAACTAAATTAAAAGCGTTTTTTTTTAGCCCAAATACTAAATATTCTTTCCAGATCTTAATTTTCTATTCAATTTAAATGCATTTTATTGGTGTTGCGCTAAGATAAGTCCCGTTGTGACACGCCATTTTTGTTGTGTTAACGCAGCAATCAAATACCTCGGAAAATGGCAATTGTTTCATTATACTATAGGTAAGGATGTACAATAGTATTTTCTCAGTAAAAGCACAATGACTGTACGCTATTTCCGCTTAAATAAATTTAATGAACGAGTCTCTGAAGGCAGTATTATATAGCAGAAAATATTTATTCAGGACATATACAATAAAACTATTCAATATATGCACGACTTATACATGGATAGATTCAGTGACTCTTTTTTATTTTTTAAGAAAGAAATTTTTTCTTTAAATATTTCGTAACTGAAATCGTTTACGGCGCTTACCGAAAGGACAGACATAGTCAACGTCATATAATTCTAATTATATGAAATATAAATACTGTCTTTTACTCATAAGTTGTTATATTCCTTTTTTTTTTTTTGTTCTTGTCTCTTCCTAACGGACATTTTCCCACTGGGACTTTAGCGAACGTAATAGACATTGTGCGACGACGAAATAACGCGACAATGAATTCAAACGACAGGAGAAGTGATATAATTAGCGTACTTCGATTTATGAACTGCTTGAATAAGAGAAAAATTAATCTTATAATAACTATAAAACGCCCGTCTGTATCCCGGCCGGACTCTCAAGGTTGGCATTATTGAATACCGTAACTAATTCTTCAAGACAGTCTGAGACGAACGCTGAAGTGATTTACTTTGCTAAGCGGACTCTTGATAAGAAAGATAAAATTGTTAGAACAGAAATGCTCTTCCAAAGAGTTAAACAAATCAAAGATTTTAAGAACAAAAAAAATGGAATCAACTTAAATGAATTTGATGAATAGAAGCTGTTAAGAGAGACAAGGAAAAGAATGTCCGCTGACAATAAACTTATTTTTCCCTATGTCCTAAATGGATGTAGGCGATAAATAGCTTTCTCTCAGAATGTGTTCTTTTATCTTGTAATCATCATGATGGTAAAGATAGTGGAGTAGTTCCACGTATCTCCTACATTAGATACAACCCAGGTTAACATGAAAAGTATAATCTTCTAGTAATGGAACGCGAAATGAAAAGTGTCGAATTCGAAATCTGGTTGGGTTCGTTATAGTAATTACGCGTAATTACCTAGCTCCCTAAAAAATGTTCTTTTATTCGTGAATTCCTCTACTAAGTGCCGTGTCCCTTCAGAGCGTAGGTGATTTTACACTTCCTTATCTCCCTTTCCCTATGGGTTTTAGCCCAAACATCTCTCTGCAACCCACTTGCTCAAGCCCGGAAATATTTGTCTATATTTCTGAGATTATGTAGTATTTAGTGTATGTATATTATTCGGACTATTGTCGTCATCTTTGTTGCCAGTTGTACGACGTTTAATAATAGATCATTCTATTTGTCTATATTTCTGAGATGAGGTAGTATTTACAGTATTTACATTATTCGGACTATTGTCCTCATCTTTGTTGCCATTTGTACGACGTTTAATAATAGATCATTCTATTTGTCTATATTTCTGAGATGATGTAGTATTTACAGTATTTACATTATTCGAACTATTGTCCTCATCTATGTTGCCAGTTGTACGACGTTTAATAATAGATCATTCTATTTGTCTATATTTCTGAGATGATGTAGTATTTTCAGTATTTACATTATTCAGACTATTGTCCTCATCTTTGTTGCCATTTGCACGACGTTTAATAATAGATCATTCTATTTGTCTATATTTCTTAGATGATGTAGTATTTACAGTATTTATATTATTCGGACTCTTGACCTCATCTTCGTTCCCATTTGTAAAATTTTTTAAACAGATCTTTCTATTTGTCTATATTTCTGAGGTGAGGTAGTATTTACAGTATTTACATTATTCGGAATTTTGTCCTCAGCTTTGTTGCCATTTGTACGACGTTTAATAATAGATCATTCTATTTGTCTATATTTCTGAGATGAGGTAGTATTTACAGTATTTACATTATTCGGACTATTGTCCTCATCTTTGTTGCCATTTGTACGACGTTTAATAATAGATCATTCTATTTGTCCATATTTCTGTGATGAGGTAGTATTTACAGTATTTGCATTATTCGGACTATTGTCCTCATCTTTGTTGCCATTTGTACGACGTTTAATAATAGATCATTCTATTTGTCCATATTTCTGTGATGAGGTAGTATTTACAGTATTTACATTATTCGGACTATTGTCCTCATCTTTGTTGCCATTTGTACGACGTTTAATAATAGATCATTCTATTTGTCTATATTTCTGAGATGAGGTAGTATTTACAGTATTTACATTATTCGGACTATTGTCCTCATCTTTGTTGCCATTTGTACGACGTTTAATAATAGATCATTCTATTTGTCCATATTTCTGTGATGAGGTAGTATTTACAGTATTTACATTATTCGGACTATTGTCCTCATCTTTGTTACTATTTGTACGACGTTTAATAACAGATCATTCTATTCGTCTATATTTTTTAGATGAGGTAGTATTTTCAGTATTTACATTATTCGGACAATTGCCTTCATCTTTATTTCCATTTGTACGACGTTTCAACCGTTGTGCATTCCGACCTTTTGAACAGAACCTTTTATTACAATCACTGGGTATATCATCTCCATCCATTTGCGGTGTAACAGGAAAAGGCGTAGTCAGAGCCACTAGAGATAGGGAAACGTGGAAGGCCATGATCGCCTACGTCCTGAAATGACAAGGCACATAGAAGAAGAAGATATATCTGTTTTCCTGAATATATTTATTGTATTTTAACTTCACTAATCTGTCGTTATTTTTCAATTTCTTCTGTCTTAGTGTCTTTATCGCCTTGCTTCGAGTGAAATAATCATATTAGAAACATTTTTAGATTTATTTCTCTTTCTGAGTGTAAATATAAGTGAATATTTGTACGAAAATTTCTACCGTTTATTTTGTTTGTTATTTTCTTTTCTTTTTATTTTTCGTTTAGTATTTTTAAATCATTTTTCCTAAAGCAAAGCAATAAAACCATTAAGACTCAGTGCGTTACTAAGTTTTTAAGAATGTGAGAAAATACAATATAATTAAGAAAAAAGAAACATAAAAATTAAAATTAACTGAAGAGGTTATAACGATTTTCAGTGCATTTAAATTTTTGAAGATCAAACTTGATTGGAAAGCAAGAAGTCGGAAGAAATTCCCAAACGCTAGAAAACCCATAAACGAAACTGTTAGCATAGAAATTACTTTTACATTGAGATATTTTGTGATCTTTGAAGTGATGTCACCAATCTACAATATCGGCCATGATTATTAAGGCCACCCCAGTTTCTTTAAAAGAAATTATGTATTTCATTCTATTTTAAGTGGATAATCTAAATCTAATCTAATCTAATCTAATCTAATCTAAACTTATTTATAAATGGAACTTTGTCTCTGTGTGTGTGAGTCCGTTACCTATAGACTCCGAAACGGCTGAACAGACATTCTTGAAAATTTTCACAGTTTTACTTCAAGCGTCTGTGAGTGTTCTTAGGTTTTGTGTCGAGGTTCCCCCCTATGAATATCGAAAAGTGATAATCGAAAAAATCGTGTTAAAGAAGGAGTGGGCCGATTTTAATCAAATCGATAATATATATATATATATATATATATATATATATATATATATATATATATATATATATATATATATATAATAGGCAAGGTGTTTGTGTGTGTGTGTACGTTTATCTGCCTGTATTTCTGCATTTTTTTCAGCCCTTTTATTTTAGTTTTTGCTTCGGGTTTGACACTAAGTTAGTATAATTGTAGTTCTTAGTCTCAGTCATGATACCATTTACTCAAAAGGACTTATTTAGCCTTAAAAATTCAGTGTACGCCAAAAAAAGCTTATTTGATATCGATACCAGGAAATCAAAATTTGACTGACATCCATTCATTTTTCTTTCAGTCTACGGTTTCGCTTTAACTGGAAACAACTATTGACTTTTAGTCTTACGTGCCAAAGTCCAAGATGTCTGAGCTGCAGGACCATGGATTAGTTTTAAAGCTTTCATTACCCTCGAGCAACGCTAGTATATATATATATATATATATATATAGTGTTCCTTTTTTACAGGGTGTCTATAAAGTATGTGTGCACTTTAAAACTTTTATAACTTTATTTGTATTTGTGACAGAAATAATCTGTAAAAATGTTACAATGTACTGAGATTTAAGTATAGTTATTGAATAATTCTTTACAAAAAAATTTGCAACAATATTTAGATGAGTAAAAAAATAATTTCCTTTTTTTTTTTCAGAATCAATTTGATCCATGGTTTCAACTCAGGAAAAAGTAAACATCTATGGAATATTTTGGATAAAAAAATTGAGAAATCTAATGTTACTTCGCAAGACACACTTTGGAAACAGATACAAGCTGCTTGGCAGGAGATACCATTACATACATTAAAGAAGCTTGTGAAGTCAATACCTGACAGAATAAAGGCTGAGATCAAAGCAAAAGGCCATTATACAAAATATTAATTTTATTTTGTAACAAGTATTTTTTTGTTAAAGCATTTGTTGAGTAAAGCAAATAAAATTACTTCTATCTATTTTCTGTCAATTTGCCTCATAAAGGTAAAATACTTCTTGTCTTAATACTTTTGCACAGTACTGTACATGGAGGAAAATTGGAAAACCAATTTTAAGGGTTATCAAAAATATCATTTGCAGTGTGATTGGACAGAAAATAAAATTCGAAGGAGAATTTATTACAAATATGACTTTAAGCAAAAACTTTGAAGTAAATACTGTAATGAAAAATACAAGTAACCTTTTGGGACAGATTGGAATGGAACAGTTTAAATTATAAAACTGTTGGGGGTTGGCACTTTGTACATAATAATGGGTTTGCCTGAGCGGACATATGATCCTGCTTAGAACAGCGGGAAGGAATCAGGTGGTCAGTTGTAAGTTGGTGAGAGAGTTTTGTTGGATCAGGAATCACAGTTGCAGTTGCCCTGAGCTCCACTCAGTTAGAATCAGTTATCCGGACATACTATTTCAATTCAAGACTGTATATATTTATTTCTTCTAATAGTATTCCTAAGTTGACTAAGCCGTGTTCCCGTTTGTATATTACGTTCAATATAACTTACATTTTCTATCTTCATCTCTGTTTTTGTTATTCATTATTTTTGCGGTTCCTCACTCAGAATCCACAACAGAAACATTCAATGATTTCGTTTTGCCAGTGAGATAATAGTTCTACAAACGAAATAAAGTTTAAAAAGGAAATTGAAAACTAAATTCCAAGAAATATTCTATGGTGGGCTAGGCTGTTTTAAAACGAGGGTCATTCAATAAATAAAGTGAATGTTTCAGTGTAATGACTCCTACAAGGCTCATTCAATAAATAAGGTGGATCTTTCGGTATGAGGATTTCTACGAGGGTCATTTAATAAATTAGGTTAAGTTTTCGGTATAAGGACTTCTACGAGGGTAATTCAATAAATAAGGTGAAATTTTCGGTATAAGGACTTCTACGACCGTCATTCAATAAATAAGGTGAAGTTTTCGGTATAAGGACTTCCACGAGGGTCATTCAATAAATAAGGTGGATCTTTCGGTATGAGGACTTCTACGAGGGTCATTAATAAATTAGGTGAAGTTTTCGCTATAAGGACTTCTACGAGGGTCATTCAATAAATAAGGTGAAGTTTTTGGTATAAGGATTTCAAATACAGATAGAAGCTTACTTTTCTTTATTTTTTTCCGTTACTTCTTTTTCAAAGGGTATTTAATTTTTTTGCAGATTGAAAAAAAAACTAAGAGTTTTGGAGATTAACAAAGATAGCCGACAAAGAAGCATGCTCCTGGATTGAACAGAGGTCAGTTAAAAGTTTTTGGTTGCTGAAGAGTGCAAACCAGTTGAAATTCATAGGAGAATGTTAACTGTGTATAGTGCCACATGTTTCAACCAAAACCTGTCTACAAGAGGGGTAAATTGTTTAAAGAAGGACAGAGCAGTGTTAAGGATGAAAACTGGCCTGGGAGGCCTACACACGTGAGATCTCCTGAGGTGATCGAATCAGTCAATGATATCATTCAGTCTGACAGAAGGCTGACTGTGGATGACATGGCAAGAATTTTCAGCCTATCTGTTGGGACAGCACACAAAATTGTCCATGATGACCTTGCCTACTCGCCGGTGTGTGCCAAAGATGCTTACTGCAGAGCACAAACAAAAGAGTGTCGAATTGTCATACCCTTTACATCTCAGTACTTGCTGTTTCAGAATTTCACCTGTTTGTTCCCTTAAAATTGTTCACGAGAGGCACGAAGTTTGAAAGTGACGATGAAGTCAAAATGCTGTGAGCGATTGGCTGAAACATCAGTCAAAAGATTTTTATGCAGAAGCTTGTGCACCGATGGGAAAAGTGTGTTACACTGCTGCGAGACTACGTTGAAAACTTTTAAAAAAAGTAAGCTTCTATCTGTATTAGAAGTCCTTATACCGAAAAATTCACCTTATTTATTGAATGACTCTCGTAACTTGAAAGCGAAATTCGAGCTAAAGAAAAATGTACAACCGGTTTTGAAAAAAAATCATTTGCATCGTTAAAACAATTAAATAAGGAGCTTGACAAACTCAAAAAATGGGTGTTTATCCAGTGTAAACTATAGCGACTGGGCTACAACTACAGTACACACTAAAATAAGTTGAAAAAGATTCGTCTCTGCGTGTATGTTTCCACGGATTTAAACGCTGCCCTCAAAAGTTATTACCCACTTTCGTGACCGGAAGAATTTTTGCGCAATGAATCGAAGGTCGGATATTTTCTAAAATCGATCTAAGCGACGCATATTTTCAAATTAAATTACAAGACAAATGTTCAAGATCATTGACCATAAATACAAATAAAGACTTGTATGAATTCAATCGTTTGCCGTTCGGCATATAAAATTGCCCTACATATTTTCCATCTAGATTTGGACACGATGTCGTTTGAACTTGACTCTGCAGTCACATGTCTTGACAATATTTTGCTGAAGATTGAAAATCCTGAACAACATGAGGAAAATGGTTTTGAAATTTTCAAAATAATTTAGACTATGGATTCAAGCTGAGAAAACATTGTGAATTCTTTATGGACAAAATCAAATAATTGGGACAAGAATGGCACAAGTCCACATCCTCTACGAGCTTGTGCTATAACAAACATGCCTGCTTCTGAAAATTTTAGTTCCTTACAAAATCGTTTGGCATTAGCAAGCTATTAAAATGTTTTTGTGCCAAACATGTATAGTTTGTGAACTCCGTTAAATGAACTATTAAAGAAAGGCTCTAAATGGGTCAGAACGACCGAGTTCCAGGAATCATTAAAAAAATAAAGAAATATTAACGTTAGACTTGTTTTTGTCACATTACGATCCAAAATAATAAAATAATCGTAACAAGTGACTCTCGTGCATGCGGTATGGGAGCCTGCATTATACATAAATTTAAATACGGCTCAATAAAATATATTGCACACGCATCCAGGATGATCCTTCCAGCTGAAAAAAATATTCCGTGATGTAAAAGAAAAATTTAAGGATTGGCTTTGCCCTTAATGATTTCATTAATTCATTCACGGAAGAAGGTTTACTTTAAACGGACCACAAACCGTTGCTGGCCATTTATGGGTAAAAAAAAAAATGTGGATTTATTGGCTCATACAGCGTTCGCAAGCCCTTTTACTAAATTACAAATTTAGAATTGCCGTCAAATTAGTTAAGTCACGCGGATTGATTGTCCAGTTGTTTTGTTTCATGGCATATCAACCTTGCCGGATCATTTATTGTCAACTAAACTTTATTTATTTATTGCTAGTAATACCTTTTCCTTTCAACAATTTATTGTTGGTTTTATATAAGTTTTGTGTCTAGTAATACGTTTTTTCTTTTTGAGTATCAAGATTCATTGGGATTTGTTTTTAAGGGCAGGGTCACCAAGTCCTTTTGTATTATTACTCACTCAGCAACCTTTGACTTTACAACTATATATATATATATATATATATATATATAGCCTTTGAATTTAAAGAAGAAATCACTCCACCGGCGGTTAAGAACGAGGGAAAATTTACTCGCCCCGTAACTGGAGGGAATGGACTGATTAATAACTTTCCCAAGGGTACCGGTGCTTAAGTGAATGCAGGGGATTCAACCGTAATTCGAACTCGGCTCACCGATTCTTTTTCCGTTCCGACATCCACTGCACCACAACGCACAACCGTCACTAAACGCTTACAGCACCTGGTATTCCCAAGCGGTCACCCATCTAAGTACTGACCAGGCTCAACGTTGCTTAACTTCGGTGATCGAGCGAGAACCGGCGTATTCAACGTGATATGGCCGTCAGGCGTTTAAGCAAGGATAGAGACATAGAAACGTTGGTGAAGTCAAGGAGAGGCTGTGCTTTGGTAGCCAAAGCGCCACCAATGGTCAGAAATTGATATTTCATGGTCACGTTTGAACATTGACTTTGCTGGTTCACTTAATGGATCATATTTTTTGGTCGTCGTACAGACAGTTTATCCAAGTGCACAAAAAAATTCAGATGTAAAAAGAACAGGCCAGTAGTAATTCAGTTTTTACAGAAAATGTTCGCAAAGTTCAGATTTCTAGATTCTATTGTTTTGGTTAACGGCTCAACATTTACATCGAAACAATTCAAGGAATTTTGCAAAATGCTTTTGGTAGGGCACATAACAATTCTTTCTTTAAGGTTTGTTTCGTTGGTAGAACGATTATCTCACTGGCAAAACGAAATCATTGAATGTTTCTGTTGTGGATTTCGGCTGATAAACCGCACAAAATAATAAATAACAAAAACAGATATGAAGATAGAAAATTAAATTTATATTGAACGTAATACACAGAGTGAAACACGGGTTAGCCAATTCTGGAATACTATTAGTAGAAATAATGTTATACAATCTTGAAGTGAAATTGTATGTCCGAGTAAGTGATTCTAGCTGTGTGGAGCTCAGAGCAACTGAAACTACAATTGTGATTCCAGATCTAACTCCAAAAAAATAGACATGATCGCCCAAAGCGTGTATCACGTATGGCACTTAACTGACTGAATGAAGATAATAGTTGGGAACATAAGTAAAGCTTCTACTGGGCAAAAAGTGGGGGATCAGTTTTCTATTGTTATTAAGTAATAAACTGATCCCCACTAATTACTAATTATTAATACAATCCATCTGTTCTCCCTTCAGCTATAGTTTAAATAGCAGGATAGAAAATCCTCTGCCCAGTCAGTCATGTCTCTTTCGAGACATGATCGACCAATGTGCGTATCACGTATGGCACTTAACTGACTGAGTAGTAGTATATGATTTTCATCTTTTTCTTCCTTTGCTTTAACATCAATTATTATTGTTTTGGATTCCGGGTGACGAACCGCACAAAATAATAAACAACAAAAACAAATATGGATATAGAAAATGTAAGTTATATTGAACGTAATATACAAACTAAAACGCGGCTTAGTCAATTCAAGAATACTATTAGTAGAAATAAATTTATGCAGTCTTGAAGTGAAATAGTATGTCCGGGTAACTGATTCTAGCTGAGTGGAGCTCAGAGTAACTGCAACCGTGATTCCACATCCTACAAACAAAACTCCCTCACCAACTTACTACTCAACTGACCACCTGACTCCTTCCCGCTGTTCTAAGCAGGATCATCTGTACGCTCAGGCAAATCCATTATTATGTACAAAGTGCCTATCCCCAACAGTTTCATAATTTAAACTGTTCCATTCCAATCTGTCCCAAAAGGTTACTTGTATTTTTCATTTCAGTATTAACTTCAAAGTTTTTTGTTTGAAGTCATATTTGTAATAAATTCTCCTTCGAATTTTATTTTCTGTCCAATCACACTGCAGTGATATTTTTGATAACAATTGCTCCTTGCCATTCTAGAAGTAACAGGCAGGCAAAGCGTTTCTTAGATACTTTCAAAAGGGCTCTAAAAATAGCCAACTGTGGATCTACGGATAACGCATTATAGCAGCTTAAGACCGAATAAAATGCGCCTTCCGCAAGAACGTTAGCAGAAATTGTTTGATCGTAAATACGATCACTATTTGACAAACAAATACCCAAAGATTTTTTCTAAAATTGGACAAAAGTTTTTTTTTTTCAACCGGATGTTTCAAACAAACAAAACATATTGAGAAGTTAGCACTATCCTCGGAAGAATCGGACGAATGGTGTATCTAGTCAAAGAACCGGAAATGATGAAGAAAAGGCACCTTTAGCAAATCAAATGTAGATAGACAATGAAAGAGAACAATAATCCAGACGAGGTTGAATCTATGAAGCTTCTTTTTGATAGATCCGAGGTATCAATTCTTTAGAAAGCTTCTGAAATAGAAATCCGGGGAGGGGCGTACGAAGAGAAAAAGAAGGCTTACGGAAAAGAATTGACATCAACCCTGAAATGAAAAAAATATTGATTCTGTGCAGAATAAATGTAAAAAATTGAGTGTTATGTACGTACTTATGGACAGTAATGGATATGTCTAAATCCTTATATAATACGTTGGACTCTGTTGAGAGTGTGGTGTTTTCTTATTGACTAGCAGTTCTCTACTGACAGTGGTTATTTACTTTACGCAACTTTCGTGTCTTGTATTTGATCATATTTTAAATATTACTATTTATTTACAATCTCCTTTTGAATTATTACTCACTGAGCAACCTTTGAATTTACAACAATATATATATATATATATATATATATATATATATATATATATATATAGAGCCTTTGAGATTTAAAAAGGAAATCCTTCGACCGGCGGTTAAGAGCGAGGGAAAATTTACTCGCCCCAAAATTATTTTACTCGACCGATTCAGTTTTCTTAATAGTCGCCTTACGTAAACATAGTGTGAATCACTGAAGGAAAACAAAAAATAAAATTTTAATTCAAATTTCGAACGTGTTAGAAAGGATTTAAAAAATATAAAAAATAATAACAACAAAATTTGATCTTTCCTCTTAATAATAGCATAAACCCCTTGATGATAAAACTTTGTTTTTATTAAGTTTGAGCCCTTTTAACATCATGATAATATGTTTTTTATAGTAATTGAGCGGAGGTACCTAAATACGTAGTTTCTTTTTTCTGTTTGACTGATTCCTCTATCACATAGATGATAAAAAATAACAAATCTGATTTTCTCAACGATTTTCTATAAAAGATTGCTTACTTGTACAATTCGTTTTTCGGTGCCTGGTTAAAAGAAATATGCATATTGTTTTCTTTCTTTCAAATTTTTGTTTTTAAGCGGTGGGGAAATGTAGGTGTGGAGTCAAGGATAACATTCTTCCATATGAATTTCTAAAAATCTGTGAGCGTCTTTAATCTGAGTGACAAACATTTCGGCTCCACTCTGGAAGTGTTAATTAAATAAATGTTTACACTGTCCTGGACGATAAAAGCGAGACAGGAGCTTGTCAATCTAAATTCCATTTGTTAGATTTTGCTTTGGTAATTACGGGATGTCACTGTCTTTTGTTTAACAATACATTTGACGTAAATCAGGTGTCATACATAAAACCAAAGAGTTGACTAATGCCATTGTAGGTCATTCTAAGTAACTTGTGAAACTTCAGTGGAATATTTTGGGTTGTAAAAGGAATCAGATTACCATTTTCTATAGTTGAAAGGACACGTTTCATTGCAACTGTGGGCGAGTAAAGCAATAAACTTTAATCGCCAAAATTAAGTTTTAATCGACTCAGTCGATCGGGCGAGTGAAATCTCAAAGGCTGCATATATATATATATATATAAATGCACAACAGTCTTCATTACAATGGAGAGGATATATAATTCTTCACTATTCGATGATATAATTTTTACAAAAATCATTTTAAAGCACTGCTATAGAGCATATATACTCGGCAAGAGCTTTCAGAACCGGTAGAAAATAGAATGAACTGAGCCGACGCTGCCTCGCTAGTTTCTCTCTCTCTCCTTGAACGTGACAGGAGGTATATATATATTTATATATAAACTTATATATATATGGAACATTCTGTGTGTGTGTGTGTGTGTGTGTAAGTATGTGTCTGTGTTTATGTGTGTGTGTCCGTTATCTATAGACTCCGAAACGGCTGAACCGATTTTCTTGAAAATTTACACCGTTGTACTATAAGCGTCTGTGAGTGTTCTTAGCTAGGTTTTGTGTCGAGGTACCCCCGATAAATACCGAAAATCAATAATCGAAAAAATCGGGTTATAGAAGGAGTGGTACGATTTTAATCAAATTTGATACACTCATAGACAAAGACATAAGAAATGATATTCGGAAGTTTCAATGTTGAGGTTCTTAAAATAGTGCAGAAAATCAATAATATATATATATAAAAGGCAATATGTTTGTGTGTGTGTCTTTTTATCTGCCTGTATGTCTGTATTTTTTCAGCCCTTTTATTTTAGTTTTTGCTTCGGGTTTGGCTCTAAATTGGTATAATTGTACGTCTTAGTCTCAGCCATAATACCATTTACTCAGAGGACTTATTTAGTCTTAAAAATTCAGTTTACGACGAAAAAAAAACTATTTGATATCGATACCAGGAAATCAAAATTTAACTTACATCCATTCATTTTTCTTTCAGTCTACAGTTTCGCTTTAACTGGAAATAACTATTGCTTTTTAGTCTTTCGTGCCAACGTCCAAAGAGTCTGAGCTCCAGGACCATGGATTAGTTTTAAAACTTTCATTACACCCGAGCAACGCCGGGCTATACTGCTAGTATATATATATATATATATATAGTGCTAAGAACGAATTTATTGCAGGGAACATTTTTCTATTAAAATTTGGAAATCTCTTGCCAGTTTTCCTGGAATGAATTTTTTAATTTTGAAAATTGCAAAGAAAAATATAAACGCTGTCACAGCTTCGCCTTTTTTTTTTTGAGACATTTATCTATAAAAAAAAAAATTACATTTACAGGATATCCAAATTCATGCCAAAAGCTATATTATTCAAATAATTTGATTTTTTTTTTTTTGATATTCTATCTTAATTTATAATTTATCATAATTTGTTTAGGAATGATAATGCTTTCGATCGATCATAAATTGTTTACGAATATTAATCTATGCCAAAAAAACAGTTAATTAAAATAGGAAACATCTGATCTCTGAAATTTCATGTAAATTTTAACCCTTCTAAAAAAACTGCTATCCTTTAATACTCAGAGAAAAAAACAGTATGGCATTCCAGAAGCATGTCTGATGAAAAGTCCTTGAAAGAAAATCATTGTACCGTCTTCGTTTCATGTTTTCTAATGACATGAAATGTCGTGATTATATTGAATCAATTTGCTAATTCTGCACTTAAGAAGCTTGGGGTACTGCCTCGTGTCGGACATTTTTTTTTAGTCAGGATCGATCTTAGATATTTATAAATTCATTATTCCTCCTAGATTTTTATATTACTGTGATTCGTGTCGATGATTCAGATGTATATTCCAATATTGTTGACAAAAACCGAAGAAAGGCCTGTAATATTATCGTTTCTGACCGGAAATCTCGACTTTAGTAACAAGTTTTTTTTATCATTTCACTCCAAGCAAGGCGTTAACGCCACTGATGTGCAGGGGTTTATAATAAAAGAGTTGAAGTATTAGGCAAGAAGAGATGAAGACAAAGACGAACCAGCTACAGGGGGTGAAAGGAAAAGAGCAAGAAAAGAATGTGAACGCAGGAGTGAAGACAGTTATGAAGAGAGAAAGAAAAAGAACAAGATACAATGGGTGATGTAGAAAAGGCTGGAGTTAAGTAGATAAGGGATGGGAATTGACTTTGCATTTAAATTCCTGGAGGTTGTAGATGTCAGGAAAGCAAGTATATGGAAGGGAGTTCCACAGCACGAGAAAAGGAGCTGCTGAAATAGAATTGTAGTTAGAATTTAGTTTATCAAACTGAAAAAGGGTGATACCTTGTTACTAGTCCGGTTTCCCGAGTTAATTCTTGTGGAGGGGGCACCAGTGACCCAAGTTCCAAATCCAACTCCGCTTCCCTTTATTTGTCTTATAAATATTTTCATTTTTCTCCTACTTAGGATCTCGAATGCATGGAGTTATTCGTAATACTAGATTGGAAATTAGGTTTCAACAATTTTATTGCTGAAAAATCTTGATGAGACCATATGTCATATTTTCACCAGTTTCTTGCTTCGTTTCCAAGAACTAAGAGCAATGATTTAAATACAGCGCCAATCGGTGATATCTGGCTTATCTTTTAGAATTTTGCGTATTAGGGGCATTATCGCCTTGCTTTAGTGAAATAATTATATTAAAAAATTGGATTGATGTAGAGAGATTGTGCAGAGTCATGCAAACGTCGAAATAGGCATGACTTTGCTTAGTTACTTGACAAACATCCTTATATTAATAGTTACCCAATATGGAGAACTTTACGACAGTTAAACTGCTTACCATAACGTTTTTATCACTGACACGCTAAAGGAGGAACAATCTTGGCTTAAAGCATAATCCTAACTGAAAACTTCATAATCTTAACTCAAAACTTTATAATCCTAACACAAAACTTTATAATCTAACTCAAAACTTTATAATCCTAACTCAAAACTTTATAATCCCAACTCAAAACATTATAATCCTAACTCAAAACTTTATAATCCTAACTGAAAACTTTATAATCTAACTCAAAACTTTATAATTCGAACTCAAAACTTTATAATCCTAACTCAAAACTTTATAATCCTAACTCAAAACTTTATAATCCTATCTCAAAACTTTATAATCCTAACTCAAAACTTTATAATCTAACTCAAAACTTTATAATTCTAACTCAAAACTTTATAATCTAACTCAAAACTTTATAATTCTAACTCAAAACTTTATAATCCTAACTCAAAACTTTATAATCCTAACTCAAAACCTTATAATCCTAACTCAAAACTTTATAATCCCAACTCAAAACATTATAATCCTAACTGAAAACTTTATAATCCTAACTCAAAACTTTATAATCCTAACTCAAAACTTTATAATCTTAACTCAAAACTTTATAATCCTATCTCAAAACTTTATAATCCTAACTCAAAACTTTATAATCTAACTCAAAACTTTATAATTCTAACTCAAAACTTTATAATCTAACTCAAAACTTTATAATTCTAAAACTCCAAAACTTTAAAATAAAAATCCTAACTCAAAACTTAAAAATCCTAACTCAAAACTTTATAATCCTAACTCAAAACTTTATAATCCTAATCTCAAAACTTTATAATCCTAACTCAAAACTTTATAATTCTAACTCAAAACTTTATAATCTAACTCAAAACTTTATAATTCTAACTCAAAACTTTATAATCCTAACTCAAAACTTTATAATCCTAACTCAAAACCTTATAATCCTAACTCAAAACTTTATAATCCCAACTCAAAACATTATAATCCTAACTGAAAACTTTATAATCCTAACTCAAAACTTTATAATCCTAACTCAAAACTTTATAATCTTAACTCAAAACTTTATAATCCTATCTCAAAACTTTATAATCCTAACTCAAAACTTTATAATCTAACTCAAAACTTTATAATTCTAACTCAAAACTTTATAATCTAACTCAAAACTTTATAATTCTAACTCAAAACTTTATAATCCTAACTCAAAACTTAAAAATCCTAACTCAAAACTTTATAATCCTAACTCAAAACTTTATAATCCTAACTCAAAACTTTATAATCCCAACTCAAAACATTATAATCCTAACTGAAAACTTTATAATCCTAACTCAAAACTTTATTTAATCCTAACTCAAAACCTTTATAATCTTAACTCAAAACTTTATAATCCTATCTCAAAACTTTATAATCCTAACTCAAAACTTTATAATCTAACTCAAAACTTTATAATTCTAACTCTAAACTTTATAATCTAACTCAAAACTTTATAATCCTAACTCAAAACTTTATAATCTTAACTCAAAACTTTATAATCCTATCTCAAAACTTTATAATCTAACTCAAAACTTTATAATTCTAACTCAAAACTTTATAATCCTAACTCAAAACTTTATAATCTAACTCAAAACTTTATAATCCTAACTCAAAACTTTAAAATCCTAACTCAAAACTTTATAATCAAACTCAAAACTTTATAATTCTAACTCAAAACTTTATAATCCTAACTCAAAACTTTATAATCTAACTCAAAACTTTATAATCTAACTCAAAACTTTATAATCCTAACTCAAAACTTTATAATCTTAACTCAAAACTTTATAATCCTATCTCAAAACTTTATAATCTAACTCAAAACTTTATAATTCGAACTCAAAACTTTATAATCTAACTCAAAACTTTATAATCCTAACTCAAAACTTTAAAAGAATATGACGAAAATAAAGAAGAATATTTTATTTTTTCTATTATTTGAGTTTGTTTTATTTGTTTCGTATTTGTTTTACACATATTACCTCAATGAATGCGTTGTGGCCTTTTAGGGCCAGGAAAAAAGACACGGAAACAAGAAGATAGGTTCAACCAATATATTAGAATTACAGAACATATATGAATAATAAGTGAGTTAGCAGTCAGCAAATTGAAATGTGCGTCCGAACAGTCAAAAATTACACTGCGTATCGCCTGCGTCACGACTGTCTTGTGACTGCCTCACGACTGCCTCCAGGCTGTCTCTAGACTGCTACCTCGGAAGTCACTAGGATTAGTGTTTATTGAAGGAGTAAGAGGCCATTGCTATAGATAGGGTACCATAAAAGAATGTAAAAATCCATTACAACACTGAGCGTTATTAAATGTGAAAAAAAAATTATTAAGGGGCAAGAACCAGGAAGAACTGAAATGAAAGATAGGTGATAAAGATTTTGAGTTCCTTAAGTTTTTTTATTTTTATTTTTATTTTTTAAGATCAAATTTGAAAGCAAGAAGAGAGTTCCACAAATAAGAAATGCGAAAAAGAAATATTAGTATAGAACCGACGGTTACATTTAAGCATTTCATCCTTAAAATAATGAGATCTCGTCAGTCACTAATCTAACACTGGACTTAAGTTCATAGGGTCTAGGAATTAAAGAGGAAGTTCATCATGAAAATTATTGTGAATGTATGTATAAAAAAGACACTGAGGAGCTACTTTACAACCAGTGGAAAAGTGGCCGAAGAAGAAATGCTAGGACACAACCAATAATATTGCAGATTATTCTTTGGTTTTTTTTTAAGAAACTCTCAATATATATCTTGAGAATTATGAAATGATGCGATCATGCCACCAGTCTAGTCTTCTTCTTCTTCTTCTTCTTCTTCTTCTTCTTCTTCTTCTTCTTCTTCTTCTTCTATGTGCCTTGCCCTTTCAGGACGTAGGAGATCATGGCCTTCAACGTCTTCCTATCCCTGGTGGCTCTTAGCAGGCTTTCTCTTGTTACACAACGCAACACCCGTTTCTGTCATCAACTAGCTCAAGCCGATCAATCTAGAATATAAAAATAGAAAAACTGACATGGCCACAAAATGAGGGATCAGTTTATATATTGATTATAATATAGAATTGGTCCCCCATTTTATAGCCACATTATAATTTCTTATAAACAGTTAGCATATATATATACTTCTTCTATGTGCCATGTCCTTTCAGGACGTAAGAGATCATGGCCTTCCACGTCTTTCTTTCACTTGTTCCGCTTAGCATTCTTACTCCTGTTAGACCACGCAACTCCCGTTCTGTCATCCACCTACTCAAATCTTTCAAATATTTTATCCGCTGCTTTCCCCAGTTTCTTTTCCCCTTTATCTAGCCTCTTAGTATCAGGTTCTCCAAGCCCTTTTTCCTCATTGCATGTCCCTGGAACTTTAGTTGTCTCTTACTGATGTTCAGTATTAATTTCCTTTTCGTCTCCATCCTTTCCAAAAGCTCATTATTGCTCACATGCTCGGTCCATAATATCCGCAGCATCCTTCTGTAGAACCACAATTCAATTGTTTCAAGTTTTCCTTCATCTTTGATGATATTGTCCAGTATTCACTGCCATATTGAAGAAATGACATCACACAGCATTAAAGTACACTTTTCTTTGTCGTAATAATGTAAACACTGCTTACTAGCATGATAGAACATAAAAGGGGTAACCTTTTATGTACATTTGTGTCACAACAAACAGCGTGTAATATAGTATTTACTCCTTTTTTACGTCCTGTTCGCTGGGAGAGACACGTGTCTAAAAAGCGTCTAATTCAACCCCTAAGTAGCATTCAGTTTGTAGAAATAGTGAGCGGCATCAGTCGAAGTATTGTGTGACACAAGCAATATTGATTTTGGCACCTGGGGAAACTGCTGCAACTAACTGACTATTTAAGGACAATAGTCCGAATAATATAAATCCTGTAAATACTACCTCATCTCAGAAATATATACAAATAGAATGATCTATTATTAAACGCCGTACAAATAGCAACAAAGAAAGGGACAATAGTCCGAATAATGTAAATACTGTAAATACTACCTCATCTCAAAAATATAGACAAATAGAATGATCTATTATTAGACGTCGTACAAATAGGAACAAAGATGAGGACAATAGTCCGAATAATATAAATTCTGTAAAAACTACCTCATCTCAGAAATATAGACAAATAGAATGATCTATTATTAAACGTCATACAAATGGCAACAAAGAAGGGGACAATAGTCCGAATAATGTAAATACTGTAAATACTACCTCATCTCAAAAATATAGACAAATAGAATGATCTATTATTAAACGTCGTACAAATAGCAACAAAGATGAGGACAATAGTCCGAATAATGTAAATACTGTAAATACTACCTCATCTCAGAAATATAGACAAATAGAATGATCTATTATTAAACGCCGTACAAATAGCAACAAAGAAAGGGACAATAGTCCGAATAATGTAAATACTGTAAATACTACCTCATCTCAAAAATATAGACAAATAGAATGATCTATTATTAGACGTCGTACAAATAGGAACAAAGATGAGGACAATAGTCCGAATAATATAAATTCTGTAAAAACTACCTCATCTCAGAAATATAGACAAATAGAATGTTCTATTATTAAATGCTGTACAAATGGCAACAAAGATGAGGACAATAGTCCGGATAATGTAAATACTGTAAAATACTTCTAAAACGAAGCTACTGTCAATTAACCATCATCGACAATCTCACCTACCTCCCATTAGCATGGACCAGGCTTGCCTCGCAGAGAGTAAAACACTACGCCTCCTTGGTCTCACACTTTCAGCGGACCTCAAATGGAATGACTATATCGAATCCATTGCTAAATCCGCTGCTATGAAAGTCGGTTCTCTGTGTAGGGCCCGGAAGTTTTTTCCGTCTAAATCTATCCTGCACATTTACAAATCTACCATCCGCCCGTGCATTGAATACTGCTGCCATATCTGGTCGGGTGCCCCTGCTGTTCTCCTCGGGCTTCTCGATAAGGTTCAGAGGAGGGTCTGTAATGTGATAGATACCGACTTGGCAGACCGCCTGCAGTCTCTCTCCCACCGGCGAGACGTGGCTTCCCTGTGTCTCTTCTATAAATACTTTCACGGCTTCTGCTCCGATGAACTTAAATCACTGGTGCCCCCTAAATACGAATTTGCACGAACTACTAGATTAGCAACTAGATCCCACCCTTTTACAGTGAAACCGATAAAATGCAGCCGTAACTTCTACTCCAACAGTTTCTTTCCTCGCACTTCCCGACTGTGGAATTCTCTTCCAAACGATTGCTTCCCCGACGGCTACAATCTCCAGGAGTTTAAATGTAAGGTCAATACACACCTCCTAACACACTAACCTGCTCCCATTCTATCAAGCACTCTTCCCATCTGCCCGACCCTCATCCTCGCTATCCTTACTCATCTGTCACCTTTCTCCTGACATTCCCTATGTCTATCCACTCCTTCTCTTTACCTTCCCCTATGTAGCCACATGCGCAATAGTGGCAGTGGAATGCCTTGCTTGGGGTGAGATGATTAAAAAAAAAATACTACCTCATCTCAGAAATATAGACAAATAGAATGATCTATTATTAAATGTCGTACAAATGGCAACAAAGGTGAAGACAATAGTCCGAATAATGTAAATACTGTAAATACTACCTCATCTCAGAAATATAGACAAACAGAATGATCTATTATTAAACGTCGTACTAATGGCAACAAAGATGAGGACAATAGTCCGAATAATGTAAATACTGTAAATACTACCTCATCTCAGAAATATCGACAAATAGAATGATCTATTATTAAACGTCGTACTAATGGCAACAAAGATGAGGACCATAGTCCGAATAATGTAAATACTGTAAATACTACCTCATCTCAGAAATATAGACAAATAGAATGATCTATTATTAAACCGGTGTATTCAACGGGATATAGCCGTAAACCATGTGTATAATAACGATTATTCAGATAAACCGGAAAAAAAGTGATACTTGTAATTAATATTAGATTTCCATGGCAAATAATGAGAAAAATAGCGCTTGAGATATTTGGGCTTACGGCATATCACGTTGAATACACCGGTTTTCGCTCGATCACCGAAGACAAGCAACGTTGATCCTGGTCAGTACTTAGATGGGTCACCGCTTTGGAATACCGGGTACTGTTTAGTGATTAACGAAATGGTTTTAACAACCGATATATTGAAATTATTTCTTTGAACATTATTTCTAATCGTTAATTTTGATTAAAAACGGAATGTTTATATGTACGTACGTGTGCCACGTGTAATTAAAGCAATGGATATTTATTTTAAATGTAAGAGTACGTATGCAACAATAACGCATATGTCAATCATATTTAAATTATAGACGAATTATGTGTGTTTATCTATCGAATCTTTTCCCTCATATCAGGCGATTTATTTATCAAATTTTTGTAAAATTAAAATGTCAGTATTATTATTGAGATTAGATTTTATTGGTCAGATATGTGTCATGTATAATAAAGCAATAAATAAACATTTTTAATATAGAGAAAGAAAGAAAAACAGATGTGTGTCTCGTGTAATAAAAGCAATAGATGCTTATTTTAAATGTATGTGTATGTATGCAAAAATAATACATGTATCAAGCGTATTTAAACTATAGACGAAATATGGGTGTTTACATGTTTGTATCCCATGACACTAAACTAATAGACTTAAATCTACCAAACTCAATAACGTAGAACCTCCAATCGAATTCACATATGAAACTTTAAAGCTCACTTACCTAGCATCTTAATGATATGCAATAACGATAAAGTAGAATTTAATGTTTACCGTAAACCTACTAACCAAACTACATTATTTAATTCTATTTTCTCCACAAACAAAAAATTAAATCATGTTTAATTACAGGTTTATAACTTAGATCCCTCAGAATATTCATTCCAAATTATTTATCTGAAGAAGAGAGATATATTGAAAAAAAAAAGGAAACTTCTCGGCTACCTAACATATGACACAGATTAAATTATAGTACTTTCCAACACCCATTTTAACGAACTCACAAATAAATGATTTATTCCTAACACTAGAATCGCTTCCATCACTTCTAAGTTTACTGATGATATTATCAGATTGAAAAAGACACCAAAAACAATTGAAAATCTTGGATTTACACAATACAGTTTTTGCAATGCAAAACGTATACAATAGAAAGACATCTTCTTCTATGTGCCCTGTCCCTTCAGGACGTAGGCGATCATGGATCTCCACGTCTCCCTATCCCTTGTGGCTCTTAGTATGTTTGCTCCTGTTGCTCCTGGCAACCCCCGTTCCGTCATCCACCTGATCAGACCCTGCAAATATGTTATCCGCTGCCTTCCTCTGTCTCTCCTTCCTTCTATCTGTCCAGTCAGTATCAGGTTCTCCAGGCTCTCCTTCCTCATTGCATGTCCCAGGAACTTCAGTTGTCTCTTCCTGATGCTCAGCATCAATTTCCTTTTTGTTGCCATTCTTTCTAACACTTCGTCGTTGCTTGTATGCTCAGTCCACGATATCCGTAGCATCCTTCTGTAGAACCACATTTCGGCCGCTTCCAGTTTTGTCCTAATTTTCGATGATATTGTCCAGCATTCACAGCCGTATTGAAGAACTGACATCACGTAGCAGTCTAGAACTCTTTTCTTCGTTTCTATTGAGATTTTCCTGTGTGTTAGTATTTTGCTCATCTTCTGGAATGCGTCCTTTGCCATGCCAATTCGCCTTCGGATCTCCGTGTCGCACTTTCCATCTCCTGTTAGAACACTTCCTAGGTACTTAAATTCTTGTACTTGTTTGATTCTGTTATCCCCCACCTGTATTTGGCATTTTGGGTTGTATCTTTTGCTGATGACCATGCACTCAGCTTTAAATCTAAAAACCCGGATCTTCGAACACAAAAGTGTCTTACATTTGGACAAACGTTTCCCCTCCCTTGTATTACATCGAAACGACGTTGGACTCAATTTTGATATCTCTAATGCTAGTTTAATTGAAAAAGAACATAACCTTTTAAGAAGAAAGTACTTTAAAAGCATATTAATAGCATTACTACCAACTGTAAACACTTCTTTAAAACCTTACATCACTTCTGCATCTTTCAACAAATCTATACTCCATGAATCCGATTTGTGTCTACCAATAAACATAAAGTTATTTAATGATAGTTCCATATATTCATGACATTATAATATTATTTTCTTTATATGCAGTACTTTCCATTATACTTCATAATTAATCTATTTTAATAGTTTTCTCCCTGTTATTAATATATTCTATTATTGCAATTTTTTAAATTATTATTATTATTATTAGCAATATTGCTATCATTTTATTGTATTTTTATGAAGATTATTGCTATTATTTCATTACATTTATAGTTATTATTATTGCTATTATATTGTTATTAGCATTATTACAATATTTTATTATATATTATTATTATTATTATTATTATTATTATTACTATCATTATTATTTTATTATCAGATTGAAAAGCACATCAGTCACTAATTTAAATGCCAGGATTTACAGTGTCTACAATGTGCGTTGTGGTACAGTGGATATCGGCTCGGAACGAGAAAACGAGGAGCCGAATTCGAATTCCAGTTGAATCCAATGTATTCACTTACGCGCAAATAACCTTGGGGAAGGTATTAATCCGCCTCTTCCCTCCAGTTATGGGTTAAATAACAGGACATATTGGGTTCTATAGCCTTTGCTGGCAACCAATCTACCGCAGAAAGCAATGGCAACTTACTGTGGGATAAACTTCTGCCCAGTCAGTCATGTCTCTTTCGAGAGATGATCGCTCAAAGCGTGTATCACGTATGGCACTAAACTGACTGACTGACAATGTAAAAACCTATACATAGAGAAGACATCTAAAAACCTGGATTTACGAACACAAAAGGGTCTTGCGTTTGGACAAACGTCCCACCTCTCTTGTATTCAATTGTTGGAGCCAATTTTCATTTCTCTAGTGCTAGTTTAACCAACAAAGAACAAAATCTTTTCAGAAGTAAATATTTGGAAATGTATTAATAGCATTATTATCAACTACACACACTCGTTTAAAACATTACATCACTTATGCATCTTTCTACATATCTATACTCGATTAATAAAAAATGTATCCGCCTATACATATAGTTAAATAATTTAAAGATAATTCCATGTATTTATCCATATAATTCATAATGTTTTAATATCGTTTTCTCTATACCTGCTACATTCTATTTTACTTTATAACAATCTATTATAAATGTTTGTATTATTATTAATTTTATTATGATATACCATTATATTTTTCTCTGTATTATCATATAATATATTTTAATATTTTATTATTATATATTATATTATTATTATGTCATTTTTCATCATATTTCGATTTCTGCTTTGGTCTCACTACCAACCAAGTCTGCGGGGAGACCTAAGGCAGGTAGTGGCGTGTTGTTATGGCTCCATTTCATGTTTTTCTATCTTCCCTATCATCCTCAGCATTACATAGATAAAGTTTTCCTTAGTGTGTGGGCTGTACTTAATAAGACAATTTTTTGTATGTCTCTTAAGCTGGGGTTTCCAGGGATTCTTTCAATGTGTTGTTTTGTTCCATTTTTTATCATTCCAAGTGCACCTACTATCACTGGCACAACTCTTGTTTTCAATTTCCACATTTTTTCTATTTCAATTTCCAGGTCTTTATATTTTGACAGTTTTTCAAATTCCTTGATTGCTATGTTACAATCCGCTGGACAAGCCATATCAATCAATAGACAAGTTTTCTCCTTCTGGTTTTTAACAATAATGTCTGGCCTGTTTGCTTCAATTTTTCTGTCTGTGTAGATGGTGTAATCCCATAGAATGATTACATCTTCTATTTCTGTAACCGGTGCTGGATGATGTTCATACCAGTGTCTGTTTACAGCTTTTCCATAATGTTTGCACATTGTCCAATGTAAATATTGCCCAACTCTATCGTGGCGATTTTTATATTCGTTTGGGGCAAGCACAGAACAGCCTGAGATTAGGTGGTCTATTGTTTCTTGGTGTTTATCACAAAACCTGCATTTTGGATCCATATTATTATGCATAATATTTGCCTGAAAGTTTCTCGTGAAAAGATTTTGGTCTTGTGCTGCAAGTATAAATCCTTCAGTTTCAGACTTTAATCCAGATGCACGTAACCATCGATGAGTATTAACTTTGTCAACATTGGATTTATTGGCACGTACTGGATATTGGCCATGCAGAGGTTTGTCTTGCCAGCGCTGTTTCATCTTTTCAAGAGCTTTATCTTTGGCTTTCATTTTCATATTTTTTGCCGCAATAGTTGGTTCTTGGCTTCTGTTATGCTTTTCTACAGAATCTACTAACTGTAAATCTTGTTTGATTGAATATTTTTTCTTTCTTTCTTCATGTTGCCTTACTAATTGTATCATCCAATCATTTGTTGTTTCTATGTATGTTAGTAAGCCAATAGTTGTTGTCTTGTATGACAATTCCAGCTGAATAAGACCCCTTCCACCTTCTTTACGGGGTATGTATAGACGGTCTACATCAGCCTTTGGATGATGCATCTTATGCTTAGAAAGAAGCTTTCTTGTTTTAGCATCCATTTGTCTGATGTCGTTTAGAGTCCAGTTTAAGATGTTGAAGCTATATTGGACAACTGGGATTGCAAGGCTATTAATGGCCATAACTCTGTTCTGTGAATTTAATTCAGTTTTTAATATCATTCGTAGCCTTCTATAGTACTCTTTACGCACTATTTCTTTCATTTTTTTATGGTGAATGTTTTCGCTCTCATTTACACCTAGGTATTTATAAGCTTCTTCTGGTTTCAATTCTTTTATTGTTACAGCAGGGTCTAGGGTAATTGAGGATGTTTCTTGTATTGATCCACGTAAAACTGTAGCTTTAGCACATTTATTCAAATTGAATTTCATTCCAATGTCTTCGCTGAAGCATTTTACAGTTTGCAGAAGACCTTCCAGCTCATTATCATTCTTAGCATATAACTTTAAGTCATCCATGTAAAATAGATGGCTTATTTTCTTTTGGCCTATTTTATAACCACATTCTGTCTTATTAAGTTGACTGGTTAGTGCTATTAATGATATGCAGAATAGTAAGGGAGATAAAGAATCACCTTGAAATATACCTCTTTTGATGTTTATTTCATCAGACTTATAGGTTCCATTTATATGATTGAGGTAAAGGGTTGTTTTCCATATAGACATGCACTGTTTGATGAAATTGATGATGACGCGCGATATCTTGTATATATTTAAAGTCTTTAAAATCCAGTCATGTGGCACACTATCGAATGCTTTTCGGTAGTCTATCCAGGCAGTACTAAGATTTTTCTTTGTACTGTAGCAGTTTTCCAGGATCATTTTGTTAATTAGCAATTGGTCTTTACAACCATAACAGCCACGTTTGCATCCTTTTTGTTCAAGCGGTATCATGTCATTTCTTTCTAAGAATAAATATGTTTGTTTTGTTAAAATAGATGTTAGTAGTTTATATGTTGTCGGAAGACATGTAATTGGTCTGTAGTTTTTCGGGTTGTTTGTGTCACCATTCTTGGGTAGAAGAAATGTAATTCCTTTTGTCATCCATGCAGGAATTTTAGTGGGATCGTCAACCATTTTTTGGAGTTCTTTGGCTATTTTTTTATGTGCTGCATTTAAATAATATAGCCAAAAGTTAGGAATTTTATCTATACCTGGAGTTTTCCAATTGTGTGCTTTTTTTAGTGCAAATTTAACATCATCTTCTGTAATTCCAGACCATGTCTGTTCGGGTTTATTTTTCATTCGTTCTATCACCTGCGTAATCCAATGTACTTCCTTGCTAGGTTCTTTAGGGCAAGCCCATATCTTTTCCCAGAACTGTGTGACTTCTTCCATTCTGGGGGGTACTGTCACTTCAATTCTTTTTTTACCTATTTCCCTGTAAAATCTCTTTGTATCAGTCTGAAAGATCTTGTTTTGTCTGTAAAATCTTGCTCTTTTTTCATAGCGTCTTATTCTTTGAGCCTTCAGTTGGATTTTTTGCTTTATTTTTTCTTTATTTGATAAGACGTCATTTTCATTCCTGATGTTATATTTTTTTTCGGCTCTTCTTCTTTTCCTAGTTCTTACATTTATTCCTCTACTCAGTTCATCCAGTACTGACAGTTCACTTCTTAGTTGTTCGATTTCTTTTTCGATTTTTCTTTTCCAAGGTGGATCTTCACGTCTGCGTGACTGCCTTGTTTTTATTTTGATGTTTAATTTTCTTGTTGCTGCTGTTGCTGATGCATATATTACTTCGTTAAGATTTGTATTCGAGTCTTCATCCAGTATTGATTTCAGTGCTGCATTGTACAATTTAATAGTTCGGAGGTTTTGTTTTGTTGGTTGGAATTTTGGGAGCTATTCACGTTCCTCCATTGTAATACTTTGTATTTGACTTAGCTGGTTTTTTATTTCTATCTTGGCTTCCTGCATATTGTTCTTATTTTCCGTCAAATAATTATCTTCGATGTGTTCTGAACTCATTTTATTTTTGTCTTTTAACTGACTCAGACTCAGATCGCACCTTTCCAGCACTTTTAAACTTACATCATTATCTTCGCAGTGATTTGCGTGTTTCACGGTTTCTACATTATGACCTGTGATTTGTTTGATGTTATTACTTTTTATTTCTGGTTCCGGTTCCTTTTCATATTTTGTTGATTCGACGCTTCTTGTTATAATTCTTTTAATTTCGTGAATCTCAGCCTCTGACAGTCGGTTATTACGAATAATGTACCTACGTACATTGGCCAATTTATTTTCGTCAATATACTTTCTATTTGCTTGACCAACTTTTTCACGCCAAATGTCATATGTTTGTCGAGTCATGTTTTTTTGAGGTTTGAGTAACGCTTCATGAAATGCAGTCATAACGACTTTGTACTCCTCACGAGACCATTTTATTTTTTCTTTCTTTAAATATACGGTTGTAGATCTAGCTGGTGAATTTTCAGGACCATCATTAGGATTATCCTGGTTGTGGGGACCTGAAGATACATTCTTTGTGTAGGAGTTTGTTCCTATGGCAGATTTTTCGACCTCAGGTAGGTTCCCTCCTGAAGGACGGGCTCCCTGTTTATCCACTGGAAGAGCCATACTGGACTTTTTATTTCTATTTGTGTTTTTCATGTTTTTCCCACGAGTGACGCACGGGTCCAAAAGTCCACCCAAAGTTGCCCGGCACGTTGGGTAACGGTCTTTTACAAACAGGGTCCCGAAGCCTGTAGGGAATCGTTTGTGACCTCATAACGCAGTAGCCATTCACTCCTCGGCACGGTTAACACCTTGAGTTGCGGGTTGTTGTTCGGAGTTTTCCTTCTCCTAAATGGGCTGCCAAGCAACATCTGACATAGACGCGATTGGAATTCAAGGAGAAAGACGGCTCAACGAAACAAAACATCAATATTACTAGAGTAGTTTGTTTAAAAAAAAAAAATATAATATCTTAAGGAAAAAAAAAATCATGTTTATATTAAAACAAAATTTCATATTGAGAAAAGGAAAAATTCAAATAGAGAGACGTTTGTTGAAAAAAAAAAAATTATTATTATTATTATTATTATTATTATATTTTCGTTATTAAATATTAATATATTTTCCTCCCATATCTGTATATTAAAATAATGCAAGTTTGATGCTAACAGAAAATTGTAACTCGATATGTAAAGCCACAAATTTATTCGCCTGAAGAGAGTCAATCTTAGCCTCGAAACACGTTTAGTTTCACAAATGCAATTATGGACACTTAAAATATCATAATATGTACAATATGTTTATACAACAATAACTATAGACTTTAAACTAAACGTTCACGGCCTCTCACACATTTTACTCTCTCTCTCTCTCTCTCTATATATATATATATATATATGCTGGGTTAAAAGCAATCGGAGACTAACCGTACTGATGAGCTGTGATACAGCGAAATATATCTATCTGCGGATGACTACATATATATATATATATATATATATATATATATATAGAGAGAGAGAGAGAGAGAGAGAGAGCCTTCCTTATAGCGGGTTACGTTTGATATTGTGATAATTATAGTATTTTTGTAATTTAAACCAACATTTTCCTTAAGTAATTTTGTCCATTATGAATTAATAAATGTTTTTTTTATTTCCCTATTATTATTAGATGGGTGGCATCCAAGGCATATACCCAGAGATGTTGCAGAATATCCAATATGGGTAGTTGATTTATAACAAGAAATACTGTCTTGTACATCGCTAGTTTATGTTTAATGGGGTTATTTTGATTAAAAACCAAGGTTTGCAGTCTTCCATTTTCTGTAATATATTATACATTTTATGTTTTTGAGTAATTCAAGCAGAAATATGGTATTTAATATTTTTTGTATAGCAAATTCGTCCTGTTTGTAATTATTGTGCCTTTGATTTCAGTAAAATATATTGATGGATTTTGTGTTATTTTAATACTGTTTTGTATTTTTTAACATTTATTTTATTTATCAATTATAAAGTCAAGAAAATTATTGTTGGCTATAGTTTCTATTACGTATTTTAATTTGCTAAAAAGTACTTTTTAAGCAGAGGAATTGTGATGTGCTCTATTGAAGAAGTTCTTTATTATTAATTTATAACTTTCCTGACATTGGCTATTATAGTTACAAAGACAAGTGTTCCTACGGGTGTTTTTATTTATTTATTTATTTATTTATTTTGTACAGATATTTTCTTAACTGTAATAAATCTTTACTTTTTTCCTTGATCGGCTTTGTAATTGCGAAATTATAATTGAAAACAGGACACTGAAGATAAAACCGGAATTCGAACCCGGATTCCTCGTTCCAAATTCAATGCTAGTAAGCTTTACGTCACCAGCACAATCACGTTATTCTATAAATAACTAGCAGTATAGCCCGGCGTTGCTCAGGTGTAATGAAAGCTTTAAAACTAATCCATTGTCCTGAGCTCAGACCCAGCCTAAAGAATATCTGAAATAATAAAATAATTGCGACAATTTATCAATCGCATATATATATATATATATATATATATATATATATATATATAGTAGCAGTATAGCCCGGCGTTGCTCGGATGTAATGAAAGCTTTAAAACTAATCCATTGTTCTGAGCTCAGACTCAGCCTAAAGAATATCTGAAATAATAAAATAATTGCGACAATTTATCAATCGCATATATATAAATACATATATATATGTATATAGATATGTATATATATATATATATATATATATATTAGCAGTATAGCCCGGCGTTGCTCGGATGTAATGAAAGCTTTAAAACTAACCCATTGTCCTGAGCTCAGACTCAGCCTAAAGAATATTTGTGAAGTTTGGTGAGAATCGGATAAAAATTCTGGATTTGTATAAAGGACATACAGACAGATAAACAGACACACACACAAACATCTTGCCTTTTATATATATATATATATATATATATATATATATATATATATATATAAATAAAGAAAGAGCAGTTCCTGCGCTCCTTGCAATTACTGGCGAGTTTGTGAGTGTAACATTTTTCTTTTTTATTTCACTCTTGTGGAATTATATGTTTACACCCGCCTCACATTTTAATATTTTTCAATAAATTTATTTTTAAACGAATTCCATTTTCTCCCAGTATTGCAAGTATTCCCTTTTTGGTCTTGTCCTCTTCTTTACCCCTTTGTAATTTTGTGCCAACGAAACCCTTGACAAGTGTTGGCTGAAAGGTTCCTCGGGTTTGGGAAAACAAAATGACGTCTACTCTTTTTAAGGCTATATATATATATATATATATATATATATATAATGGATTTCCTGCACTATTGTAAGAACTGCAACCTTGAAACCTCTGAATATCGTTTCTTATATCTTTGACTATGAGTGTATCAAATTTGATTAAAATCGGACCACTACTTCTATAACACGATTTTTTCGATTATCGATATTTATCGGGGGTACCTCGACACAAAACCTAGCTAAGAACACTCGCAGACGCTTATAGTACAACTGTGTAAATTTTCAAGAAAATCGGTTCAGCCGTTTCGGAGTCTATAGGTAACGGATACACACTAAGTTCCATTTATAAATAAGTTTAGATTTATCGCACTTATAGATGTTAATTCTGTAGAAACTTTCGGGACTCCTGAGGTTGTTTCTTTGATCGGCTCTATTGATGGGAAATCACTGTCGCAAAGTGAACCCTGAATTCGAACTCGGAGTCCTTCTTTCCAATTCAAAGCGCCCGTTCTGTCATCCACCTACTCCTTCAAATATGTTATTCCCCTGTCTCTTTCCGGCCTGTTAGTATCAGGTTCTCCAAGTCCTCCTTCATCAATGCTTAAGTTGTCTCTTCCTGATGCTTAGTCTTAATTTCCTTCTAAGTACTGACTAAGCTCAACGTTGTTTAACTTCGGTGATCGAGCGAGAACCGGTGTATTCAACGTGATGTGGCCGTAAGCACGAGCATCCGTCACTATAAGCTTACAGCACCTGGTATTCCCAAGCGGTCACTCATCTAAGTACGGACCAGGCTCACCGTTGCTTAACTTCGGTGATCGAGCGAGAACCGGTGTATTCAACGTGATATAGCCGTAAGCCATGTGTATAATAACAATTATTCAGATAAACCAGAAACAAAAGTGATACTTGAAATTAACATTAGATTTCCATGCAAATAATGAGAAAAATAGCGCTTAAAATATTTGGGAAATCACTGTTACAAAATAAACACTGAAGACTTGCCCAGAATTCGAAGCCGGATTCATGCTTCCCAATTCAAAGCTAATAAACTATATGTCACCCACGTAACCGATCAAAAACCCGGAACCGGTGTGGGCGACAAAGCGAACCTCGCTGCCGAGTTTGAAAAGGACCTCCAGTCCGTAGTGGACTGGGGTAAGAAATGGCTAGTAAATTTCAATGCTTCTGGTATCAACTAACCACCATAGACAATCGCATCTACCTCCCATTAGCATGGAACAGGCTTGCCTCCCAGAGAGTATAAACACTACGCCTCCTTGGCCTTATACTTTGGGCGGACCTCAAATGGAATGATTATATCGAATCCATTGCCAAATCTGCCGCTATGAAAGTCGGCTCTATGTGCGCGGCCCGGAAGTTTTTCCCGCCTGAATCTATCCTGCACATATACAAATCTACCATACGCCCATATATTGAATACTGCTGCCACCCCTGGTCGGGTGCACCTGCTACTCTCGTTGGGCTTGTTGACAAAATACAAAGGGAGTCTGTAACGTGTTTGATACTGATTTGGCAGACCGGCTACAACCACTCTCTCACTGGCGTGATGTGGCTTCCCTGTGCCTCTTATACAAGTACTTTCATGGCTTCTGCTCCGATGAACTTAGATCATTGGTGCCGCCTAAGCACGAATTTACAAGAGATACTAGATTAGCAACTAGGTCCCACCCTTTTACAGTTAAACAGATAAGATGTAACCGTAATTTCTACTCCAACGGCTTCTTTTCTCGCGCTTCCCACCTGTGGAATCCCTTCCACATGTCTGCTTTCCCGACAGCTACAACCTCTAGGTGTTTAAATATAGGGTCAATAGACACCTCCTATCTCACTAACTCCCAATTATTCTCCCAACACTCTCATCTACCCAACCCTCATTCTCGGTATCCTTACCCGCCTATCACCCACCCTCTGACATTTCTTATATTTAACCATCCTTTCTCCACTCTAAGTAGGACTCTGCGTAATAGTGGCAGTGAAATGCCTTGCTCGGGGTGAAACGTTTATATATATATAGAAAAACCGTTATCGTATAAATAAATGGTTGCGCTTACAAATGTGGATGTTGAAGAATCTTACGCCAATCATGTGGTTATTTCTTTGATACACTCTGTTATTGTTACAAAATGATCACTGAAGACTTGTCCAGAATTCGAACCCATTTTCCTCGTTCCAAATTCGATGCTAGTAAACTTTACGTAACCACAAATTCCTGTTATCCTATACATATTTTGTCGTGCTTAAAGAAGTCGATTTTAAAGTTTCTTTCTTGGCTTCTGTGTTCGTTTCTTTTCTCAGCTCTGCCGTTTTGGAATCATTGAAAAACAATCGTACACTTGACTCTCGCTGAATTTTGATCATTGTTTTAATTCGCCACAAAATTTAATTACGGACCGGCTCTCAAAATCAATCTACCCTGCAGTAATGTGGCCATAGTCTGAAGGAACAAAGAGGTGTGTTAGAAAGTAAAGTGTTCATTTCTTTAACGGCGTACTGATGAAGGGCAAATTGAGCATTGTCATGTACACTAATTATAGTCCGCGACACGCCTGTTTATAGATAACAGTGCGGCCATGAATCAAGTGACATCTAGTACTTGAGACAGGCTAAGTAGCTTTTGTAATGGGCCAATCTGAGGTCGAAGTAATCTATTTTTCGTAAAAGTATTAAAAGTAAATATTTGGGATTTCTTCTTTGAACTTCGGATTAATGTCTGCTCTGATTTCACTCGTGTTGATCTGGGTAATATCTGATTAAATATAGAAACTGCAAAATATCGCGGTCGTCTGAGATCGAATATAATTTGCACAAATATTAAATCTTCATTTTAAAATTAATTTCAAAGATTGTTCTCATTCCATGAGATTTGTTCACTAAATTTGCCAGGAAGTTTATAAACAGTTCTATATTAACTTGAATTGAGAGTACTGAGACCTTACACAGATGTCTCGGCGTAGCCCATTTCAGTTTTTAAAAGAGATATCTTTTTTCGGGATCCCCATAAGCTGCTTCCTTGTTTTTTTGTTGTTTTTTTTTCTTAAATACGTAAACTCGTCTCGGATTTTATTTCTGATTGATGATTTTTTATATTTACGAAATACAGAATTAGCAATAACCTAAATCTGATGTGAAAGAAAGCAAACAGAGCTCTTTTTTCACCTTGAGCAAGGCCTAAAAGGCACTCCAGGTAGTGGGTTACAGAGTAAGATAGATATTTCTGAAGATACATGGAGAAGATAACAGCTTAAGATTGTATTAATTTCGAAATTCAATATATTACCACACCTCACTAAAAAAATGAAAATATAAACCAAGAATCTAGAACTGTTTTGCTTATTGTGTGCCGAGTGATGATTTTGAAACATTCAGAGCGATACGTGATACACGCTTGGGCGATCATGTCTCGTAAGAGATATGAGTGTCTGTGCAGAAGATTTTCTATCCTTCTCTTTAAACTATACTTGAAGAGACGGATTGTATTAATAAGTAGTTAGTAGTGGAGGAAATACTTAATAACAAAAAAAAAACGATCCCCCACTTTTTGCCCAGTAGAAGCTTTACTTAGGTTTCCAACTATTATTTTCAGTCAGTCAGTGAATTGCCATACGTGAAACATGCTTGGGCGATCATATCTTTCGAGACTTGAGTGAATGGGTAGAAGATTATTCCGCAGTAGGTAGCCATTGCTTTCTGTGGTAGACTGGTTGCCAACCAAGGCTACAGAACCCAATCTGTTCTGTTATTTAACCCATAACTGGTTGAAAGAGACTGATTAATAGCTTTTCCAAAGATATTTGCACGTAAGTGAATGCAATTTCTCGTTCCGAGCCGATATCCACTGCAACACAAAATCATACGTAATTTTATGCAAGTCAAAATGCCTATTCTACAAAATATCTAAACTTATTTATAAATGGAACTTTGTCTGTGTATCTCTGTCTATGTGTCCGTTACCTATTGACTCCGAAACGGCTGAACCGATTTTCTTGAAAATTTACACAGTTGTATTATAAGGGTCTGCGAGTGTTCTTAGCTAGGTTTTGTGTAGAGCTACCTCCGATAAATATCGAAAATCGATAATCGAAAAAAATTAGGTTTTAGAAGGCGTGGTTCGATTTTGATCAAATTTGATACACTCATAGACAAAGATATAAGAAACGATATTCAGAACTTTCAAGGTTGCAGTTCTTACAATTGTGAAGAAAATCGATAATATATATATATAAACGGCAAGATGTTTGTGTGTGTGTTTGTTTATCTGCCTGTATGTCTGTATTTTTTCAGCCCTTTTATTTTAGTTTGGCTCTGAGTAGGTATAATTTTAGTTCTTAGTCTCAGCCATAATACCACTTACTCAGAGAACTTATTTAGCCTCCAAAATTCAGTTTACGACAAAAAAAAACTTATTCGATATCGATACCAGGAAATGAAAATTTGACTTACATCCATTCATTTTTCTTTCAATCTACGGTTTCGCTTTAACTGGAAACAACTATTGCTTTTTTAGTCTTTCGTGCCAACGTCCAAAGATTCTGAGCTCCAGGACAATGAATTAGTTTTAAACTTTCATTACACCCGAACCACGCCGGGCTATACTGCTAGTTTTATATAGTAATATCTACAATTTGTTTCCAAACTTTTAGAAATAACCACATTTTAAAAGTCCTTTTTAGTTTTTCATTATTTATTGGAGTCTCGACGTTGCATGTTCTTATCCAGTTTCTCAATCGAGACAGCATACTTTTCTTACTTTGAGTTTTATCCAATTTTCTAAATGTTCAGGTCTTAGGCACTTTCTTCGTGGAATCAAAGAGACAAGTTCATCACTACCAACGCCACCATTTTGTCACTGTCTGCGGCCATCCGCCACGGTAGAGATGAACTTGTCTCTTCGATTTAATCCTCTTCATTGTTAATAACTTAAATGTTCTATGTTTACTGTGTGTTAATATTTACTCTTTGATAATGGCTTATTTGAGCCGAAAGCTTAGACCCGATAAAAAATCAACAATTACTGTGATTTTTTGTTGTCTTTCAACGATATCACTATCAAGTATATCAGACGGTACGAATGGATCCTACACAAAATTAATAGACAAAACTTGTTTATATTATTCAATGAAACCTGCATTAATGAAAAAGTGCTGCCAAAATTCATACAATTTATATATATATATATATATATATATATATATATATATATATATATATATATATAATCGTGTCGCTTCAAAGCAAGTCATTTTACTGCCACTGTTGAGCAGGGGGTTACATAGGAAGTAAGTTATGAGAAAGAGTGACAGGTTACAGGGGATATCAGGAAGAGGCTAGGAGAAGGATGAGAATACTGATGAGGGAGAAATAGGATGGAAGTTAGTGAGATAGGAGATGACTCTTGACTTTACATTTGAATTCTTGAAGATTGTAGCCGTCGGGAAAGCAAGTAAACGGAAGTGAATTCCACAGGCCGGAAGTGCGAGAGAAGAAACTGATGGAGTCGAATTGGAGTAAACGGGCGGGACATGGTTGCTAATACAGATGGTTATGTAAAAAATGAATCTTTAGAGTCATATTAGCGTATTTCTAATAAAGTTAGAAAGAAATCAGCACTTTTCTCATAAAAATAGTTCATTTCAGATGGCTGATATAAATTGCACCGATTACCTGAAAACTGAGGGTTTCTGCACCCTTTATTAACTCAATGTAACAATCAGTCAACATTGTAAAATGACCTTGCTTCCAGAAATGAGCAAATTCAATACAGCAAAAACGGTAGCTAGCCATGAAAATCTAAGATCATTTTCAGAATCAACACCAACAATTTAGTTAAAAAACATTTTGTTTCTTGGCACTAATGTTGGGGTTGACCAGTTTTATTCAGTTCAGTTAAGTGCCATACGTGACACACGTTTCGATCAAACATGTCTCGATATAACCATGACTGATTGGGCAGAAGATTTTCTATCCTGCTTTTTAAACTAAGAAAGGGGAAGAGACGGATTGGTTTAATAAGTTGTAATTAATGGGGGATCAGTTTATTACTTCAAAACAATAGAAAACCGATCCCCCACTTTATCCCCAGTAGAAGCTTTAATTAGGTTTCACACTATTATCTTCATTCAGTCAGTTATGTGCCATACGCGAAACACGCTTGAGCGATCATGTCTCGAAAGAGACATGACTGACTGGGCAGAAGATTATCCCACAATAGGTTGCCAATGCATTCTGTGGTAGACTGGTTCATAGCCAAGCTTATAGAATTCTATCTGTCCTGTTATTTAATCCAAAACTGAAGGGAAGAGAAGAATCAATACGTTACCCAAGGTTATTTGTGCATAAGTGAATGCAAGGAATTCAACTGAAATTCGAACTCCGCTCCCCGATTTCTCCTTCAGAGCAGATATCCACTGCACCACAACGCACATCCATAATAGTATGAGTGTCTTACGTGATACACGGTTTGGGCAATCATGTCTGGAAAGAGACATGACTGACTGGGCAGAAGATTATTGCGTAGTATATTGCCATTGCTTTCTGCGGTAGACTGATTGCCGACCAACGCTATAGAACCCAATCTGTCGTATTATTTAACCCATAACTGGAGGGAAGAGACGGATTAATACCTTTCTCAAGGGTACTTGGGCGTAAGTGAATGCAATGAATTCAACTGGAATTTGAACTCGGTTCCCCGATTTGTTGTTACGACTCGATATCCACTGCACCTCAACGCACATCCGTCAGATGCATTACACAACCAATTTTAGTGCCAAAACGAAGACTGCAGAATTGGCGGAAAAAAATGGTAGATTGTTAGCAGTTACGTCGTTGCCAAAGTCGAAAATGTCCTTCTCTTTGGAAAAATCTAAGGAATCAATAATTTTGCCAGACATAGACAAAAAAGAAACTAAACAGGAAGATTTTTATGTGGAGAATTTGCATCACTTGACGCCATCTTTGGGGAGGAGTTAAATATTTTAACATGGTCGGCGTAATAAAAATTCTGAAATGATGACAGATCCAATTATCTTGATAATTTTGGATAACATTTAAACAAATTGAAGAACCGCTTTATTTTGCCTGAACCTATGTAATTCGGTGTATAAATATGTGAAAATTTTTCACTTGAACTTTTATTGCTAATGCAATTTTTTCAATCAGACTTCAATTTTGTTGTGGTATTAACAAAGACAAATCTTGCGTATCTGTTTATATAATACCATCATCATATCTATATCTATAAAAGTGACGAAAGTGGACGTTGTGTAAGTAAGTCTGTTTGATAGATTCGACTTAGCGTCTGCATTTTGCGGTCTAGCTCGACGGGAGTTGCGCTCAGATGGAGAACAAAATTTTAGAACACTAACGGTTTTTTGGAATTTTTCAGAAAGCCAAAATTAGGAGTAGAATAATATATACTATCACCCATCATGTAGAATCGAATACCACACTTTATATTATCTGTACCTATATATGTTGCCCCTCCACCTCCCACTCTAATTCAATAGTGACATTCATATCTATATCTATAAAAGTGACGAGTGTTGACGTTGTGTAAGTATTTGCTATGTAAATTCATCATATGTTTATTATTCTTATTATTCTTTAAACTACCCGAGTGAAACCGGGCTAAACTGATAGTCTATATCTATAAAAGTGACGAGGGTGGACATGGTGTAAGTATTTGCATGTAAATTCATCATATGTTTTTTATTCTTATTATTCCTTAAACTACCCGAGTGAAACCGGGCTAAATTGATATTCTATATCTATAAAAGTGACGGGGGTGGACGTGGTGTAAGTATTTGCTATGTAAATTCATCATATGTTTTTTATTCTTATTATTCCTTAAACTACCCGAGTGAAACCGGGCTAAACTGATAGTCTATATCTATAAAAGTGACGAGGGTGGACATGGTGTAAGTATTTGCTATGTAAATTCATCATATGTTTTTTATTCTTATTATTCCTTAAACTACCCGAGTGAAACCGGGCTAAATTGATATTCTATATCTATAAAAGTGACGAGGGTGGACGTTGTGTAAGTATTTGCTATGTAAATTCATCATATGTTTTTTATTCTTATTATTCCTTAAACTACTCGAGTGAAACTGGGCTAAACTGATAGTCTATATCTATAAAAGTGACGAGGGTGGACGTGGTGTAAGTATTTGCTATGTAAATTCATCATATGTTTTTTATTCTTATTATTCCTTAAACTACCCGAGTGAAACCGGGCTAAATTGATATTCTATATCTATAAAAGTGACGGGGGTGGACGTGGTGTAAGTATTTGCTATGTAAATTCATCATATGTTTTTTTGTTCTTATTATTCCTTAAACTACTCGAGTGAAACCGGGCTAAACTGATAGTCTATATCTATAAAAGTGACGAGGGTGGACGTGGTGTAAGTATTTGCTATGTAAATTCATCACATGTTTTTATTCTTATTATTCCTTAAACTACCTACCATCAGAGTGTATGATGAAGATATAGTCGAGAGCAGTACACTCTTTCATCCGACCTCATGTGGAACGACTGAAGATAGCCAGAGTTGACCTCAGTTTACACGTTGCTGTGGGTTCGGCCAACAGCAACTGAAAAACTGACTAATCTATACGACCTTCCGTTTATATATATGATGTTAGACGTTCTAGAACCCTGAAGCAGTTTATAGTGAGTTTTAGAAAGTTCCACAGAACGCTTTTTCTCTGTTGTTACTAAATCTAAAGGCTTTCGTGACTGTGAACTTTTTTTATGGCAAAAATCCGAATAGCTATAAATTTAATTCATAGATTTAATGCAATCTTTAGATGTTGTATGTACTAGTATATTGTTAAAAATATAAATAAATGGGGTCTCGTAACAATATATATATATATATATATATATATATATATATATATAGAGAGAGAGAGAGAGAGAAGAAAATGGGGGCCCGTGAAGACAAAAATGGATTATATTCAGTGTAAATATATTGAGAAGAAACTACACACATAATCAAAAGATTATAATTCCATATATTAAAGAGAATATTTAACAATTGCTTCGTTCAGACAGTTGATGAATAAAATTTATTCATCATCAACTGTCTGAACGAGTTTTTCTTTATATTGGTGAAATAAATTGTTGGCTTTATAACCATTTAATTATGTCTTGATATTTCTTATATATATATATATATATATATATATATATATATATATATATATATATGAGATAAAAATCACTTGAGAAACAACAAAATATGGATTTATTTTAGGGTAGCCAACATTATAATGTTTCGGTTGTTGTAAACATCATCCGGAAAACGTTATAAATATTTCGTGACTGACGTCATAGTTTACAGCAATTCTTTCAAACGGCATTAAAATTTTAAGTATTTATCACATTTCTAAATTTATTCACAGGCGTAACAACAAAAACTTCACCCATAGTAAATATAAGCCCTGATGATGGTTATAACAACGGAAACATTATAATGTTGGCTACCATACAATAAATCCATATTTTGTTTTTTCTCAAGTATTCTTTATCTCACATTGTCAGAATTTATTTTTCATTTCCCTTAATATATATATATATATATATATATATATATATATATATATAACTTGTCTTTAGTGATAGATTTATGATTAGCTGCAAATTCGCTTCAAACCAGTTGCCATATCTTGTCTTTAATCACATGTTTATTTTAATTATGGTGTCCCTAAGCAATACGATAGTACTTAATAAAACGTAATTGTTTATTGAGTTTGAGAGAAATATGAAAAATAATGCAGAGGGAACGATAAAATATCAAGAGCTAAGAAGACAGAAGCTAACGGTTGACAATGCCTATCATTTTTGATGACCAAATTTGACTGAGAAGCAAAAACCGGAAGAAGAGTTCAGTTTTGTTCTGCAAAACTCTGACGCACTTTTATAAAATCGTTTACAATTCATTTACATTATAAATATCAGTCAGTCACTTCAGTGGCATACGTGATAGACGCTTGAGCGATCATGTCTAATAAGAGACATGACTGACAAAGCAGATAATTTTCCCGCAGAAGGTAGCCTTAGTTATATGCTTTAGACTGGTTGACAGCAAAGGCTATAGATCCCAATCTGTTCTACTATTTAAAGCATAGCTGGAGGGAGAAGAGATATATTATATTATTATATTAAGTATAATTAGTGGGGGATCAGTTTATTACTTTCTAGCAACAAAAAACTCATCCCCCACTTTGTGCCCAGTATAAGTTTTAATTATGTTTCCAACTATTATCTTCAGTGAGTCAGTTAAGTGCCATGCGTGATACGCGCTTCGGGAGATCATGTCTAGAAAGAGATATGACTGGCTGAGGAGAAGGTTGTCTATCCTGCACTTTAAAGTATAGCTGAAGGTAGACGAGTTGAATTGTATTAATAAGCAGCAGTTAGTGGGGAATCAGTTTATTACTTCATAAAAATAGAAAACTGATCCCCCACTTTTTGCCCAGTAAAAGCTTTACTTATGTTTCCATCTATTATCTTAATTCACTCAGTTAAGTGCCATACGTGATAAACACTTTTGGCGATCATGTCTCGAAAGAGACATGACTGACCGGCAGAAGATTATCCCGCAGTAAGTTACCGTTGCTTTCTGCGGTTGACTGGTGGCCAGCCAAGGCTATAGAACATAATTTGTCCTGCTATTTAAACCATAGCAGGAGGGAGAAGATATAAATTATATTATCATATTAAAAAGTAGTAATTAGTGGGGGATAAGTTTATTTCTTCACAACAATAGAAAAACGATCCCCAACTTTATACCCAGTAGAAGCTTTACTTTTATTTATATCTATTATACTGAGTCAGTCAGTGCCATACTTGATATATGCTTGGGCGATCATGTCTCGAAAGAGACATGACTGACAAGGCAGATGATTACTTCATAACAATAGAAAACCGATCCCCCATTTTATACCCAGTAAAAGCTTTACTTATATTTCCATCTATTATATTCAGTCAGTCAGTTAAGTACAATAGGTGATACACGCTTTGGGCGATCATGTCTCGAAAGAGACATGACTGACTGGGCAGAAGATTATCACGCAGTAGGTTGCCATTGCTTTCTGCGATAGACTGGTTGCCGACCAAGGCTATAGAACCCAGTCTGTCCTGTTATTTAACCCATAACTGGAAGGAAGAGGCAGATTGTAACATTTGTATTAATCACTGCCATCAATGCATCATTTCAAATTATAGGAAAAATCTTTCAAAGAAAACTTGGTGGCATTTAATTGACAATCAGTTAAGTGCTATTCGTGAGACATGCTTGGGCGATAATGTTTCCAAAGAGACATGACTGACTTGGCAGAAGATTTTCCCGCCGTTGGTTGCCATTACTTTCTGCGGTAGACTGGTTGCCACCCGAGGCTATAGAACTTAATCTGTCCTGCTATTTAATCCATAGCTGGAGGGAGAAGAGATAGATTATATTATATTATTATAATAATAAGTAGTAATTAGTGGGGGATAAGTTTATTACTTCATAGCAATTAAAAACCGATCCCCCACTTTATACCCAGTAAAAGCTTTACTTATATTTTCATCTATTATAGTCAGTCAGTCAGTTAATTTTTGGAATTTTCCCACATGCGCCTGACGAAACCTAGAGGGTTAACCCCGGGTAGCTCGGTGTCTATTTCTAATTTACTGAGTATATTTCTTCTTCTTCTTCTATGTGCCCTGTCCCTTCAGCACGTAGGCGATCATGGCTCTCCACGTCTCCCTATCCCTTGTGGCTCTTAGTATGTTTGCTCCTGTTGCTCCTGGCAACCCCCGTTCCGTCATCCACCTGATCAGTCCCTGCAAATATGTTATCCGCTGCCTTCCTCTGTCTCTCCTTCCTTCTATCTGTCCAGTCAGTATCAGGTTCTCCAGGCTCTCCTTCCTCATTGCATGTCCCAGGAACTTCAGTTGTCTCTTCCTGATGCTCAGCATCAATTTCCTTTTTGTTGCCATTCTTTCTAACACTTCGTCGCTGCTTGTATGCTCAGTCCACGATATCCGTAGCATCCTTCTGTAGAACCACATTTCGGCCGCTTCCAGTTTTGTCCTCATTTTCGATGATATTGTCCAGCATTCACAGCCGTATTGAAGAACTGACATCACGTAGCAGTCTAGAACTCTTTTCTTCGTTTCTATTGAGATTTTCCTGTGTGTTAGTATTTTGCTCATCTTCTGGAACGCGTCCTTTGCCATGCCAATTCGCCTTCGGATCTCCGTGTCGCACTTTCCATCTCCTGTTAGAACACTTCCTAAGTACTTAAATTCTTGGACTTGTTTGATTCTGTTATTCTCCACCTGTATTTGGCATTTTGGATTGTATCTTTACTGAGTACATTATAGCCCTTCTTTCACCTCAACGTAAGAATTTTTTTTGTTGTTTCATGCCTTCGGAAGCGGTGTTTTGCTGTCGTTTTTAAATTTACTATTTTTCTCGTCATGTATTTGGATATCAGCTTAGGATAATGGTAATTCTTTCAGGAAGTGAGATACTGGGAATAAACTTTTCGGCTAAACTGGTGAATATTAATCAGCACTCCTATACCATAAAATCTTTTTGAAAAACGAGGTATTTTCAGTGTCATTCAGTAGAAGTAATTTCTGATGCTTCAAGTCTCTTTCCCATCCTTGAGGAGATTATCCACCATTCACTGACATATATGAAGTCAGATACATAACAAAGCGATTAGTGACGGGTGTGGGTGCTTACGGCCATATCACGTTGAGTACACCGGTTCTCGCTCGATCACTGAAGTTGAGTCTCGTCAGTACTTAGATGGGTGACCGCTTGGGAATACCAGGTGCTGTAAGAGTTTAGTGACGGATGTGCGTTGTGGTGCAGTGGATATCGGCTCGAAAAGAGAAATTGGTGAGCCGTATTCGAATTCCAGTTGAATACCCTGCATTCAATAAAGCACTGGTACCCTTGGGAAAGGTATTAATCCGTCCCTTCTCTCTAGTTATGGGTTAAATAACAACTGTAGGACTTGGGGACCCTGCCCTTAAAACAAATCCTAATGAATCTCGAAAAGAAAAAAGTATTACTAGACACAAAACTTAAAATTATATAAAGACAACAATAAATTCTTGAAAAGAAAAAGGTATTACCAGCAATAAATAAAATTTCTTTGGCAATAAATGTCTCGCCGAGGTTGATATGTTATAAATATATAACAAATCAGTACACTTTTCTCTGCTTCTAAGTAACGGGTTAGCTCTCACAACAAACCTCAAGTGGAATGACTATATGGAATAGGCTGCTACGAAGGCCGGTTCTCTGTGCAGGGCCAGTAAGCTTTTCCCGTCTGAAATAATCCTGCACATATACAAATCTGCCCGTGCATTGAATAATGCTTCCATATCTGGTCGGATGCTCCTGTTAGCCACCTAGGGGTCCTTGACAATATCCAATCTGTAATGTGATCGATCCCAACTAGGATACAGTAGCTCTCTCACTGGCGTAATGTGGCTTCATTGTTTCTCTTCTACAAGTATTTTCACGGCTTCTGCGCAGATGAACTTAGCTCACTGGTGCCCCCTGTATATGAATTTACTCGAGCCACAGGATTAGCAACTGAGTCCCTCCCATTTACTGAGAAACAAATAAAATGTAAACGCAAATTCTACTCTAACAGCTTTTTCTCTCGCACTTCCTGCCTGTGAAATTTACTTGCTTTTCCCGACAGCCACAATCTTCAATAATTCAAATGTAAAGTCAATAGTCATCTCCTATCTCACTAACTTGCATCCTCTCTCTCTCTCATGTCTCCATCCACTCCACTCTCATCGGTATTCCCATCCTCTCATTCACTTTTTGCACCCCCCGTAAAGTCTCACTCTTTCTCAAATCTTTCCTCGTATGTAACCCCCTGCACAACAGTAGCAGTAAAATGTCTTGCTTGGGGCGATATGATTACAAAAAAGTTAATATAATTATAATGTGTTTATAAAGTGGGGGATCAATTCTACATTAAAATCAATATATAAACCGATCCCTCACTTTATGGCCACATTCACCCTTCTCTTACCTACTTCCTAGCATCTCATTATAACCTGTTACTCTTTCTCATAACTTTCCTCCTATGTAACCCCTTGCGCAACTGTCAGTAAAATTTAAAAAAATAATCATTTTCATGTTTTGTTTCTTACACTCTGTTTTCTTACAATTGATATTTAGTTCTTTCTGTTTCATTTCCTTCACTATATTCCCTAGATTACTTACCTGGCACTTTTTGGGCAGAGTGGTGACCCCAAATCATCTCTCAGTTGCGTCTCTGTCCTCGAAGATATAGTGCGGCTCAGTTGTATCTCTGTCCGGGAACAGAGATGCAATTAAAAAAATTTACTGTGAGATATCAGGTCTTGGGGAGCAGTTTCCCGAGACCGTTCCAGGCGCTTTCACCAGAGGGTTGAACCAGATGCTTGTCACCGGGGCCAGCGCGACCGGCGTTTGCGGAAACTGGGCAATTATTGTGCCTTGCCCGCTTGTACGCGCCGGGCTCCCCACATTAAACTTTCACCTTATATCGCATCCACTTCTTAGTGGGTGGAAGAGCTAAATATCTGTATTTCCCAGGTTAGAATGGTTGTTTTCTTTTTATTGGCATATAAATCCGTATTAGTCATTTCATGCGGAAACCTAAATACGAAAACTTAAATATTGTAATTTATTTAAAAGAATGATATTATTTCATCATTAAATTTGAATTACCCAGCAATAACATAACATTAGGAAATCAAACAAGGAGTGATCACTTATTTCTTCTTACAAGAAATGAAATAAATGATAGTAAATCCTTTAATTTTTTTTCCACAATTTCTACCATATCTTTAATTTTTACTATAAAAATTTACTTGTCATTAGTTTTTGTTAAATTTTAATATGAAAATTCATAGTAGTAGTTTTTAATAAAAATTTATTGCTGCTGTTACTATAAAAATGTATTTTTAGTTACTAGAATCAAGCAGGTACAAAAATTTAAATACCTTGGAAGTGTTATAAAAGAAGACAAAATGTGCGAAACAGAGATCCAAAGGCGTATTAGCATGGCGAAGGAAGCATTCCAGAAGTTGAGTAAGGTATTAAGAAACAGGACAATTTCGCTAGAAACTAGGAAGAGAGTACTGGATTGCTACGCGATGTACGCCCTTCAATATGGCAGTGAATGCTGGACAATATTATCAAAGATGAAGGAAAGACTTGAAGCAACCGAAATGTGGTTCTACAGAAGGATGCTGGATATAAAGTGGGGGATACATTCCATATTACAATCAATACATAAACTGACCCCTCACTTTGTGGTCACAGCAGTTTCTATACATTTATATTCCTGAGATCCAAAAGCACAAGGAGGCATTACAGAAGTTGAGTAAAGTATTAAGAAACAAGACAATTTCGCTAGAAACAAAGAAGAGAGTACTGGATTGCTATGTGATGTCAGTTCTTCAATATGGCAGTGAATGCTGGACAATATCATCAAAGATCAAGGAAAGGCTTGGAGTGTCCCAAATGTGGATCTGCAGTATTAAGAGACAGGAAAATTTCACTAGAAACAAAGAAGAGAGTACTGGATTGCTATGTGATGTCAGTTCTTCAATATGGCAATGAATGCTAGACAATATCATCAAAGATGAAGGAAAAACTTGAAGCAACCGAAATGTGTTTCTACAGAAGGATCGAGCATGTGTGCAATCATGAGGTTTTAAAAAAAATGGAAGCAAAAAGGAAATTAATACTGAGCATCAGGAAGAGACAGCTGAAGTTCCTGGGACATGCAGTGAGGAAGGAGTGGTTTGGAGAACCTGATACTAACAGGCCAAATAGAGGGAAAAAGTGACAGGGGAAAGCAACGGATAACATATTTGAAGGACCTAATCAGGTAGATGACGGAATAAGGGTTGCATGGTGTGACAGAAGAAGGCGTGCTCAGAGCCACCAGGAATAGGGAAACGTGGAAAGCCATGTTCGCCTACGTCCTGAAGGGACAAGGCACATAGAAGAAGAAGTGTTTTGAATTTTATTTGGGGTGGTCAAAATATACCTATGGCTTGGTAGCTAGCAGGCACTAACAGTCAAGTTCGAGGTGAACCTGGGAACAACAAAAATTTAATATGTGGTTCCACGCTTCTATATTTCTCTAATATTATAATCAGACGTTTGCTACTGGATGTAGATTATCATCATAACCGACACCACCCGATAATAGTGTGTTTTATGGAAATGACTGTGCCACATGTCGAAACAAAACTTATAATGAAAAGGTACCTTGCACAACTAAAGCTGAAAATTGTCTTCAAATGTTGTTGACAGAGGAATGATTCCACGGTCCTAACAGCCGATCAGAGGTCTTACTGCCGGATGTAGTTTACCGTCAGACATGGGAATACACTTTCCAGATATTTAAATTGAGGTGGTTTGAATGAGAATGTTCTTTCCATCGTTTTAATCAATTTGAGATTTTTTTTAAAATAAGCTAAAACCATCTATTTTAACACTAGCAGTATAGCCCGGCGTTTCTCGGGTGTAATGAAAGCTTTAAAACTAATCCATGGTTGTGAGCTCAGAGTCAGCCTAAAGAATATTTGAAATAATAAAATAATTGCGACAATTTACCAATCGCACCTAATACATACATATATATATATATATATATACTAGCAGTATAGCCCGGCGTTTCTCGGGTGCAATGAAAGCTTTAAAACTAACACATGGTCCTGGAGCTCAGACTCAGTCTAAAGAATATTTGTGTGAAGTTTGGTGAGAATCGGATAAAAATTGTGGATTTGTATAAAGGACATACAGACAGATAAACAGACACACACACACACAAACATCTTGCTTTTTATATATATACATTATAGATTTTCTGCACTATTGTAAGAACTGCAACCTTGAAACTTCTGAATATCGTTTCTTATGTCATTGTCTATGAGTGTATCAGATTTGATTAAAATCGAACCACTCCTTCTATAACCCGATTTTTTCTATTATCGATTTTCGATATTTATCTGGGGTACCTCGACACAAAGCCTAGCTAAGAACACTCGCAGACGCTTATAGTGCAACTGTGTAAATTTTCAAGAAAATCAGTTTAGCCGTTTCGGAGTCTATAGCTAACGGATACAGAGAGAGAGAGAGAGAGAGAGAGAGAGAGAGAGAGAGAGTCAAAGTTCCATTTATAAATAAGTTTGGATACAAACATTTGCACTCACACTTCACTGATTTTTAAATACATTTTCTTGTACTGAAAACTTCAGTTGATGTCTTATTTTTTTCTGTGCAGTGTCTCTTCAGGACGTAGATGATTATGGCCCTTCGCAATTTCCTGTTCTTTGTACCGCTTAATAAATTTTGACTTTTTATTATTTTTCCAAAAACTTGTTCCACCATCCAGCTGATCAAAAAGATTAAACGCTGCGTGTTTAACCTCAATCTGTCCTGTGAGTAACAGATTCTCCAAGCCCACTATCCTAATTACATATCCCAGAAATTTCAGCTGTCATTTCCTCGTGTTTAGAGCCCCCTAAATTTCAAATGAATCTTACTGATGAAAGTTATAAATTTTCTTTTTTGTTTCTCCAAAGTTTCGTCGTTGCTTACATATCTAGTCCATAGTATCCCCAGATTCCTTCTGTAGAACCATATCCCTGTTGCTTCAAGTCTCCTCTTCTCTTTGAGAAGATTTCCAACATGCACTGCCATATACCAGGATAAATATCACGTAACAGTTCAATCTTCTTTTATTTGTTTTAATCAACAATTTTCTGTCTCTTAATACTAAACTTAGGTTTTGAATGGCATAACTGGCCTTCCCAACATCATCTGATCTCATTGTGCCAGTTCCCGTTTTCTGTCAGAACACTTGCAGATATTTTTTGTATTTGATTGATTTCAGTATTCCCAATTTGTGATTTGAACATTGAACTCATCCCTTTGGTGACAATAGTGCATTCTGTCGTTTTTATACATTGTCCTTTCTTCTTGCTTTCCATCGATAACTTCTACAGAAAATTTTATAGTTTCCTTTCTTGTATAATGTTATTTTCGTAACGTCATTTTGAAAGGAAATTTTGTTAACTCGCTATTAGCGAGCTATAATATTTCGGAATTTTCGCGTAAAGTCAATGTAGTAAATAAATTCTTCGAATAGGGCTGTCGGAAGAATTCTCTCGAGTAATTCACCCAGAAACAATCTTTTCGGTAAGGCACAACACTGGGACGATGCCCAAAGCAGAATAATATTTAGTTTTCTCCCCGCTTGAGACAAAATAGGGCACAAGGCCTTTTTAATGGGGGTAATCCGGGCTATTCGTTCTGGTGCAGTTGATATCAGCTAAGAACGAGAAATTGGGCAGCCGAGTTCGAATTCCAGTTAAATTCGTTGCATTTACTTACACGCAAATACCCTTGAAAAAGCCTATTTCCTCCAGTTATGTGTTAAACAACAGGACAGATTGGGTTCTATAGCCTTGGTCGGCAACCAGTCTCCCGCAGAAAGCAATGGCAACCTACTGCGAGATAACCCTCTGCCCAGTCAGTCATGTCTCTTTCGAGACATTATCGCCCAAGCGTGTATCACGTATGGCACTTAACTGACTGACTGAAGATAATAGTTGGAATAATGATTAACGATTCTACTGGTCATAAAGTGGGGGATCAGTTTATTACTTTATAACAATAGGAAACCGATCCCCCACTAATTACTACATAATAATATAATACATGTCTTCACCCCTCTAGCAATGAGTCAAATAACAGGACAGATTGGGTTCTATAGCCTTGGTCGGCAACCAGTCTACCACAGAAAGCAATGGCAACCTACTGCGGTATAATCTTCTCCCCAGTCAGTCATGTCTCTTTCGAGACTTGATCGCCCAAGCGTGTATCACGTATGGCACTTAACTGAGTGAATGAATATAACAGTTGGAATAATGATTAAGGCGTCTACTGGTCATAAAGTGGGGGATCAGTTTATTACATCATAACAATAGGAAACCGATACCCCACTAATTGCTACATAATAATATAATACATTTCTTTCCCCTCTAGCTATGAGTCAAATAACAGGACAGATTGGGTTCTATAGCCTTGGTCGGCAACCAGTCTACCGCAGAAAGAATGGCAACCTACTGCGGGATAATCTTCTGCCCAGTCAGTCATGTCTCTTTCGAGACATGATCGCGCAAGCGTGTATCACGTATGGCACTTTACTGACTGAATCCCAGGAGCTAAATTTGTTCAACGGTTACGTTTGTTGCCTAGAGATCCATGATCGACTACTGGTGTCGGTATTGACAGTTTATTTTCACATAACACTTTCCGTGTCTGCTATCAACGCTGTTTCATACGCATGCCTTATGTCGTTAAGATATTTGCAACCAATAATAATTTGGACCACCAATAATGATTTCTTGTAGGACTTCTAGTTTTCTCAGAATTGCTACGAAGTATTTTTTTTCATTCATCAACTGTTACATCCAATGGTGTGTAGGGCAGCAACAAGGCTTCTCCATATCTGCCTATCTTGGGCCAGACTAATCAATGAACCCCAAGAGTACTGTATGGCTTTCATCTCATTCTCCACCGTACTTATCCATGTCGTTCTTGGTCTTGCCCTCTTTCTTTTGCCATCTAGGATCCAGTGCAGTGCTGTTCTTATGATCGACTGTGGATCTTTCCGGAGCACATGCCCAATCCATCACCACAATCTTCTGGTAATGATGGTACCCCTGTTCTCTTGCTTGCATCTCCTCAACAGGTCTTCCTTGAAGATCTTCTGTGGCCAAAATATTCTTAGTATTCGTCTGCTAACGTTAATTGATATCGTTTCAGTATTCTTGGTTCTAATCCTCAACCCTGTCTGCTGCCCAAAAGTTTCCAGTCTTCTGGTCTTGTCCTGTATATGTTGGTGAGTATGGGACAGCATAGCCAGGTCATCGGCAAAATCCAGATCTTCCAAGGTTGAAAACAGGCAGTATATGCCGAATAGATTCAGTGAGAAACAACATTTATCTTTTACACTGCTGTCTAGTTTTGTATATCTGCTGAACTCTCCTCTGGCTCTATATTCATTTTAAATTACCTCGATATTATCCAAACTGAATCCTATTCGTTCTCATCAAAGTTTCGCTAAATACGAGGTTCATTCAATAAATAAGGTGAATTTTTCCTTATAAGGACTTCTACAAGGGTCATTCAATAAATAAGGTGAATTTTTCGGTATAAGAACTTCTACGAGGTCATTCAATAAATGAGGTGAATTTTTCCGTATGAGGACTTTTAAGAGGGTCATTCAATAAATTAGGTTAATTTTTCGGTATAAGGACTTCTACGAGGACATTCAATAAATAAGGTGAATTTTTCGGTATAAGGACTTCTACAAGGGTCATTCAATAAAGAAGGTGAATTTTTCGTATAAGGACTTCTATTGAATGACCGTCGTAGAAGTCCTTATGCCGAAAAGTTCACCTTATTTATTGAATGACTCTCGTAGAAGTCCTTATCCGAAAAATTCACCTCATTTATTGAATGACCCTCGTAGAAGTCCTTATCCGAGAAATTCACCTTATTTATTGAATGACCCTCGTAGAAGTCCTTATACCGAAAATTTCCCATATTTATTGAATGACACTCGTAGAAGTCCTTATACCGAAAAAGTCACCTTATTTATTGAATGATCCTCGTATATAACTCTGTTCGCGTAAAATATACACCGCAGACAAAGAAAAAAATTCCTGCGCAATGGGGTCCATCTCTGTATTGATTTCATTCGCAATGTCGGGTGAACATAGGCTATTGTTTATTCTACCCTGTGGAATATTTTTTCCATTATTGCATACCACAAAGTCCATTGATTGTTTTCTATTCTCCGGGAGAGATGTCTTTGACTTCATGCAATTAAATCGTGGATGCGTTTTAATAATTCGTCTTTGAAGTGCAAAAAGGAAAAAAGAAAAAGAAAAATTCGACTGTCTTTTATAGATTCAATTTCGTCACTGGATTGAGTTTATTTAGGAACAATTCAATTATCGATCGTGACAGAGGTTTTGTCTTTCATTTCGGTTTCTTCCTTATTGCTTTTCTTTTTCTCTTTTAGCTTCGGTCTTTTAAACGAGAAGGATTCTTAGGAAAATAGCACTTTCAAAACGAGGCTCATTCATTAATTTACTTAGATATACATAACTGACTATAATCTCCCAGAAATCATTTGTTCTTTGCCTTTGATTCGTTTTTGGCTAAAGTCCTTCCTTTTGTTTATTTATTTATTTCTTGGGTTGTTGTTGTTAAATTCGTTTTTTTGTCTCATTTTAAGCCGTTGTTTAAGATGCTTTCATTCAGATTTTAAAAATAATTTTGTATCTTTCTATATTTCGTTATGGTTTTTCTTAATATATTATTTGTTTGGCCATTTTGATTTTGTCTATTGATAGAGGGATGTACGTTGTGGCGCAGTGGATATCGGCTGGGAACGAGAAATTGGGGAGCCGAGTTCGAATTTCAGCTGAATTCATTACATTCACTTACGCACAATTACCCTTGGGAAAGGTATTAATCCGTCTCTTCCTTCCAGTTATGGGTTAAATAACAGGACAGATTGGGTTCTATAGCCTTGGTCGGCAACCAGTCTACCGCAGAAAGCAATGGCAACCTACTGCGGGATAATCTTTTGCCCGGTCAGTCATGTCTCTTTCGAGACATGATCGCCCAAAACGTGTATCACGTATGGCAAATAACTGACTGACTGATTGTTGATAGTTTCTTGTTTTTTTCTTCTTTTTTTTTTGGTTCCATATTTGGTGTATTTACATATTTTATGCTATGTCGCTTTAGTTTTTTTCTTTTTTTTTTAATTTTTCGTTTATGCTTTTCTTTTCTTTCTTTCTGTCTTTCTTTCTTTTCTTTTCTCACAAATATATTCCCCGTTTTTGTTGTCTCTTTCTTTGCTTCATTCTTTTTACTTAATGTTTGTTTTTTTCTTTCTAACAAAAAAAAAAGTTTCTTTTTTTCCTTTTTCATGATTTAATTCGTACATTTTTGCTTAATGCATCTATTTTTCTTTCTAATAAACATATGAATTTTCTTTCTACCTTTTATTCATTCTTGGTTTCATTCTTATATATTATTTCTTTACTGAATGCATTTTTAAATTCTCAAAAACATATACACTTTCTTTCTTTCTTTGTTCCTTTGTTTCTTTACTTATTTTTCTCTTTTTTGCTTTTATTCTCATATTATTTTTTTTCATTCATTTATCTATCTCACAAACATATACACTTTTTTTCTTTTTTCTTCTTTGGATTCTTTTTACATTATTTTTTTACTTAATGTATTTTTCGTTTAATACAAACATATACACTTTTTTGTTTCTTTTTCTTTCTTGATTTCATTCTTTCTTTTAATTTTTACTAATAATTTTTTTCTTTCTCACAAACATGTACATTTTTTTCATATCGCCCCAGGCAAATCGTTTTACTGTCACTGTTTTGCAGTGAGTTACATAGGAGGAAGCTTATTTCTTCTTTTCCGAATTTAATTCCTTAACTTTTTCATTATTTCTTTTTTACTGAATGAGTTTTTCCATTTCCATATTTTTTTATATTTTTCTTTCTCTCTTTTTTCTTTTTTTCATGTTTCTTTTCATTTTTCGCAAAATTATACTGATTTTTTTTATAATCATATTACAAGGCATTTTACATAGGAGGAAAGTGAAGAGAAAGAGTGACAGGTTATAGGGGGTGACAGGAAGTGGGTAAGCCAAAATGGCAAAATAATTTTATTTTACCAAATGGCTTGTAAAGTTGAGAGGGGTTGGAAAGATTTATTTATTTTTTTGAAACTCTCTAAAGTTATGTATTTTTTTTTCTATTTTTGGTTGATGCTATGGTTCATTTGAACGAGTGCTTTTGTAATTTTCAAAGAAATTTCTTTGGACTTTAACGAAGTTAAAACTTAGTTAACTCAACACTTTTTGTTTTCCAAATTGGAGTAGATAGTACCTAATATCGCCAGGTTTCACACTCCACCCTCTTCTATTGAACAAGAGTAGAGGTGATCAACTTGTTTCTTGTTTTGGAAGGGGTTCCCGGTCCTTCTATCTCCTCCTTCGGTCTTAGTGGTAGTTCAATTGGAAGCTCTTTGCTGTTAGTGAGTGTGGTAGCAATGTCTCTCCATTCTGAGGGTACCGGGTTGGCAGTTTCCTGGTTGCTGCTTCCGACTGGTAGCTAGGAGCCCGAACTCTTGCGTAGCGTCTTGAGAGGCTGCTCTGATCAACAGTTGAATAATATCGGGGTTCCTGTAGTGCCATATAGCGCATGGACGGGCGTCCCTTCATGAACCTCCGGTGGGCAACCCCGAGGCCACATTATGCTGCAGGCTGCGCCAGTCTCCATTCCTCACAGGCTGCAAATAGTAACCAACTGATTCTGCCCTAGTCCTCTCTCCTCAACCAAAACACCATGAAAAAGAACAAACAAAATACCAAAATCAAACGAGCTACTCGGAAAACGCCCAAATCTCTCTGTGTCCCTTTCACTAACATGCGCGGTATCCGCACTAACTTTTATAGCGTAGAAGCATTCCTCCAAACTAACTCACCTGATATCTTATCCCTATGTGAAACTAACCTTGACCCGTCTATCCCCTATGTTCCTGGTTACCTTCCCCTCCTCAGGAAGGACTCCAACCTCCATATGCATGTGCTTGGTGTATATGTCAGTGAACACCTCCCCCTAGCTAGAGTAGCATCTCTCGAATCAATGGACCAGTCTTTCATGTGCTTCCGTCTCTCACTTCTAAGCTCTGTTAGCTATCTCTTCTTCCTCTACCGCTCCCCCGCCTCCACTGACTGTTCGGTGCTTGACAGCACGTCTGGCAATATCGACAAGGCCATTTCTTCGCACCCATCTGCCCATATTATCGTGTTTGGCGACTTTAACGCCCACCACACTAAGTGGCTGGAAAACTCTGTAACCAACCCTGCTGGTGTCCACACCTTTAATTTTTCGATCTCCCAATCCCGTACGCAAGTGGTGGACTTCCCCACGCGTTTTTCCAATAGCCCTAAGAGAAAGGACTCGCTACTAGACCTCTGCTTCACTTCCACCCCAAATTCTTGCTCCACCAGACAGCTCTGCCCTCTCGGAAATTCTGACCATGCCGTAGTTTCTGTCAACATGTCGTTCCACTCTACCCCTACCCAAGAAACCCAGTCCAACAGAATATCCTACTGCTATCAAAGAGCAGACTGGGATTCGTTCCGTGATTTCCTCTGCGACGTCCCTTGGAACAATGTTTTTAGTCTTCCCATCGAAGACTGTGCATCAGAGGTCTCCTCTTGGGTTAAGGCTGGCATCGATGCATTCATCCCTGCCAGGAAATTCCAGCTTAAATCCCATTCGTCTCTCTGGCTCACGCCCGCTAGCTCGGCCGCCATTGCTCACCGGAATCACTTCTTCCGGCTTTATCATAGCCACGTGTCGGACCAAAACAGGCGCCTTTTCGCCTTAGCTCGTAATAAGTGTAAAAAGATACTTAACGAAGCTAAGATGCTGTTTGCTGCCAGGATGAAGTAGCGCATAGCATCCTCCAAGTTCGGTACCAAATACTACTGGCGCCTCTGCAAAAGCGCGCTTAGCAAGAGTAAGTCCTCAATACCCCCACTAATAAACGAGTTTGAGGTCCTCACCTCCTCTGTGGACAAGGTTGAATGCTTTGCCCATAGATTCTCGATCAATTCGACTCTGGATTCGTCTGGAATCCATACACCCGATTTCCCATCTAGAACTGAGGCCCAAATGAATGACGTCCACATCACGCCCTCTCTGATTTCTAGCATAATCTCAAAACTGGGCCCTCACAAAGCAAGTGGTGGGGATGGAATCCCAGTAATAGTTTTGAAGAATTGTGCCCCTGAACTCTCCTCTATCCTTTCTAAGCTCTACAACCTCTGCCTATCTTCCTCCTGCTTTCCCGCCTGTTGGAAGTCTTCTTCTGTGGTTCCAATATTCAAGAACACTGGTGAACCATCGGACCCCGCAAATTACCGCTCCATCAGCCTTCTTCCGTTCTTCGGCAAAGTGTTCGAAGCCATTATCAATGCCGAGGTCGTTCAGCATCTCACAGCCCACGGGCTCCTCTCGGACAAACAGTATGGCTTCCGCTTCACCAGGTCCACTGCTGACATGCTAACGACCATCACCGAGTATATATACCAGGCTCTCGACAAGAATGGTGAAGCCCGAACCGTCGCCTTGGATATCTCTAAAGCATTCGACAGAGTATGGCATGTCGGCCTTCTACGGAAACTGCGAAGCTATGGCATAACTGGACTTTTGTTGGACTTAATCCGGTCATTCCTCACTAACTGCACACTGAAGGTGGTATTAAACGGACATGCCTCCCAGAACTACCCTACAAACGCGGGTGTACCCCAAGGCTCTATCCGAGGTCCTACGCTCTTTCTAATCTATATCAATGATCTCCCCGATACCATAAGATCACAAGTAGGCATGTACGCCGACGATACCACAATTTACTCTCGCCTCGATCAAAAATCTGGTGTAGATGACAAGGTGACCCTCGCTGCCGAGCTTGAGAAGGACCTCCATTCCGTGGTGGATTGGGGTAAGAAATGGCTCGGTAAATTCAATTCTTCCAAAACGAAGCTGCTGTCAATTAACCACCACAGACAACCGCACCTCCCTCCCATTAGCATGGACAGGCTTGCCTCCCAGAGAGTAAATCACTACGCCTGCTTGGCCTGACACTCTCAGCGGACCTCAAGTGGAATGACTACGTCGAATCCATTGCTAAATCCGTAGCTATGAAAGTCAGCTCTCTGTGCAGGGCCCGGAAATTCTTTCCGCCTGAATCTATCCTGCACTTATATAAATCCACCATCCGCCCTTGTATTGAGTACTGCTGCCACATTTGGTCGGGTGCCCCTTCTATTCTCCTCGGGGTTCTTGACAAAATACAGCGAAGAATCTGTAATGTGATTGATACTGACTTGGCTGACCGCCTGCAGTCACTCTCTCACCGGCGTGACGTGGCTTCCCTGTGACTCTTCTATAAATACTTTCATGGCTTCTGCTCTGACGAACTTAAATCACTGGTGCCCCCCAGATGTGAATTTGCACGAGATACTAGATTGGCAACTAGGTCCCACCCTTTTACAGTGAAACCGACGAAATGTAACCGCAATTTCTACTCCAACAGCTTCTTTCCTCGTACTTCCCGCCTGTGGAATTCCATACTGCATGCTTGCTTCCCCGACGGCTACAACCTTCAGGAGTTTACATGTAAGGTCAATAGACACCTCCTAACACACTAACTCACACCCACTCTCTCCAACTCTCTCCCTATTTACATCCTAAGTCGTCTATCACCCTCCTTCTGACATTTCCTATACCCAATCTTTCTATCTTTCTTTTCCCTGCGCTATAGTGGCAGTGGAATGCCTTGCTTGAGGTGACACGATTAAAAAAAAAAAAAAGAGAAGGATGCGAATAGTATCTATCTATCTATCTATCTATCTATCTATCTATCTATCTATCTATCTATCTATCTATCATCTATCTCAGTCTGTTCATATCTATCTATCTATCTATCTATCTATCTATCTATCTATCTATCTATCTATCTCAGTCTGTTTATTCATATCTATCTATCTATCTATCTATCTATCTATCTATCTATCTATCTATCTAGGATTTTTCATGTCTATTTTTTTTATAATCCTATCGCCCTAAGCAAGGCATTTTACTGCCACTGTTTTGCAGGGGATTACCTAAGGGGAGAGTTATGAGAAAGAGTGACAGGTTATAGGAGGTGTCAGGAAGTGGGTAAGAGAATGATGAGAATACTGATGAGAGTGGAGTGGACGGAGAAAGAAACATGAGAGACAAGATGAAGGTTAGTGAGATAGAAGAAGACTATTGACTTTACATTTAAATTCTTGGAGATTATAGCTGTCGGGAAAGCAAGGAAATTCAACAGGATGAAAGTGCGAGAAAAGAAGCTGTAGGAGTAGGATTTACATTTACATTTTATTGGTTTCACAGTAAAAAAGATGAGACCTACTTGCTAATCTTGTAAACTGGAGTAAGTTTCTATCCTTCGCCTTTGGTTCTCTTCAGTTTTCATTTCTCCTTTCGTTTGTTTGTTCTTCTTTTTCCTGTTTCTCCTCTTTCTTATTTTTGAAACATGTATTTCTTTTGTCTCCTTTATTTACTGTTGTATTCATTTATTTATTTCATTTATTTATTTCATTTTGTTTTTATTCTGTTAATTATTCTTTGAAGATTTCATTCATTTTCAATCCTTTTCATTCTTTTTTCTTTTTCTTCTTTTTTTTTTTTTTTTTGTCTTTTATTTCTTTGTTAGTCCATAAATACATTTTTGGTGTTTCAAGTAGATTTTCAATGATGTCCTACCTTCAATGCAGATTTTTATTGTTAATTAATGGGAAGAGTTCATTTCCCGCCCTCCCCTATTTAATAACAAATCCAAGTTGCACCTGCTTCTAGGATCTCCATTCAAGGCCATTCCTTTCGGTACGCTAGTTCTGGAACACGCCATGAGAAAGGAGGGCTTGGAGAATCTGATACTAACAGGCCAGATAGAGGGAAAAAGAGACAGGGGAAAGCAGCGGATAACATATTTAAAGGGCCTAATCAGGTGGATTACGGAACGAGGATTGCATAGTGTAACAGGGGAAGGCCTGCTAAGAGCCACCATGGATAGGGAGACGCTGAAAGCCATGATCGCCTTCGTCCTGAAGGGACAGGGTACATAGAAGAAGAAGAATACGACAGCCTTGGTCGTCAACCAGTCTACCGCAGAAAGTAATAGCAACCTGCTGCGGGATAATCTTCTGCCTAGTCAGCCATGTTTCTTTCGAAACATGATCACTCAAACGTGTATCATTTATGGCACTTAACCGACTGAGTACCAAGCCGGCCCCTTACATTTTTGTGCCACTTTTCTGGATTTAAACTTTCTTTTCGGCAGAATTCGTACCTTTTATTGTTAACTAATTGGAAGAATTCATTTTCCCGCCCTCCCCTATTTAATAAACAAATCCAATTTGCACCTGTTTTTTGGATCTTTAATCGCGGCTCATCTTTCTCGAACGTTCATCCATTTTGTCTTCCTTCACTAAATTTACTCCTATACTTTGAATTGATAATCCTAATTATACTTTCTTACCTCTATCTATTAATATAGATTTTTAAAAACTTCCAGTCGCGCGTTTGTAAAAATCCCTGTTGTGTGTTTAAAAAAGTTGAAAATCAGTTATTGAAAATAAAACCGCGTAAATATTTCGTTTCCAAATGAAAAATATGCAGAAGGTCTACAATATATATGTGTGTAGCACTTATAATACAACTGATTTAATGATGCCCTGCCTTCATTGCCGATTTCTGGTTTTAAACATAATATCGTCTCCGGCAGTAACCCCGACTTTCGGTCCAGAAGTACCACATCGGCTCATTGCGCTTGTGTGCTACTTATCTGGATTTATATTTTCTTTTCGGCAGAATTCGTAATTTTATTGTTAATTCTAGCCAATGGGAAGAGTTCATTTTCCCACCCTCCCCTATTTAATAACAAAATCCGAGTTGCACCCGTTTCTAGGATCTTCATTCGCGGCCATTCCTTCCGGTACGCTAGTTCTGGAACACGCCATGAGAAAGGAGGGCTTGGAGAATCTGATTCTAACAGGCCAGATAGAGTGAAAAAGAGACAGGGAAAAGGAAGGGATAATATATTTGAAGGACCTAATCAGGTGGATGACGGAACAAGGATTGCATAGTGTAACAGGGGAAGGCGTGCTAAGAGCCACCAGGGATAGGGAGACGTGGGAAGCCATAATCGCCTGCGTCCTGCAGGGTCAGGGCATATAGAAGAAGAATACGACAGATTGGGTTCTACAGCCTTGGTCATCAACCAGTCTACAGCAGTAAGTAATGGCAATCTGCTGCGGGATAATCTTCTGCCTAGTCAGTCATGTCTCGAGAGACATGACTGACTAGGCAGAAGATTAGAGATACACGTTTGGGTGAGACATGATCACCCAAACGTGTATCTCGTATGGCACTTGACTGACTGAGTACCACATCGGCTCATTGCACTTTTGTGCTACTTTTTTTTTTATCATATCACCCCGAGCAAGGTGGTAACGCCACTGATGAGCCGGGGGCTACGTAAGAGTGAAAAGATTAGAAGAGAGAAAGCCGGAAACCACATCCTAAACAGGGAACAAGGGATGAGCCTCTACACCTGTTCAATAGACGTGGGTGGAGTTTAAATTTTCTTTTCGGCAGAATATGTACTTTTTATTGTTAACTCTAGCCAATGGGAAGAGTTCATTTTCCAGCCCTCCCCTATTTAATAACAAATCCAATTTGGACCCTGTTTCTTGCATCTCTATTCACGGTTAATCATTCTGCTTCATCTTTCTCATTTTTCTTTCTCCACTAATTTGACACCTATACTTTGAATTGCGAAAACCAATTATACTTTCTTACCTCGATTTATTAACAGATTTTTAAACAAAATTTTACCATCCAACTGGTGTATAATTAACTATACCCTTAACTAGTAGCTAGACCCTTACCTTGTTTTTGTTTGTCTTCCGTTTGTTCCTTTATATCGTTCTTTTTTCATATGTTGGCAATTCCCATTTTCTGTTACTGTTATTTTTCTGTTCTCACTTTTTCTTTCTTTTTTTAACTTCCATTCTATCTCTAACTAGCAGTATAACCCGGGGTCGCTCGGGTGTAATGAAAGCCTTAAAACTAATCCATGGTCCTGGAGCTCATACTCAGCCTAAAGAATATTTGAAATAATAAAATAATTGCGACAATTTACCAATCGCACCTAGTATATATATATATATATATATATATATATATATATATATATATATTGCTCAGGTGTAATGAAAACCTTAAAACTAATCTATGGTCTTGAATTTCAGAATGTTTGGACGTTGGCACGAAAGACTAAAAAGCAATAGTTGTTTCCAGTTAAAGCGAAACCGTAGACTGAAAGAAAAATAAATGGATGTAAGTCAAATTTAGATTTCCTGGTATCCATATCAAATAATTTTTTTTCGTCGTAAACTGAATTTTGAAGGCTAAATAAGTCCTCTGAGTAAATGGTATCATGGCTGAGACTAAGAACTACAATTATACCTTCTTAGAGCTAAACCTGAAGCAAAAAACAAAATAAAAGAACTGAAAAAAAAATACAGACATACAGGCAGATAAACAGACACACACACACAAACATCTTGCCCTTTCTGTATATATATTATCGATTTTCTGCACTATTGTAAGAACTGCAAACTTGAAACTTCTGAATATCGTTTCTTATGTCTTTGTCTATGAGTTTATCAAATTTGATTAAAATCGGACCACTTCTATAACCGATTTTTTCGATTATCGATTTTCGGTATTTATCGGGTGTACCTCGACACAAGACCCAGCTAAGAGCACTCGCAGGTGCTTATAGGTACAACTGTTGGTTCAGGCGTTTCGGAGTCTATAGGTGACGGATACACACACACAGACAAAGTTCCATTTATAAATAAGTTTAGATAAATTCATTTTTCATTTCATTCACTTTCTTTTTTTATGTCTTTCTTCCTTCTTTTTTCTTTCCTTCTTTTTTTGTTTCTTTCTTTCTCTCTGTCTTCAGTCTATATTCTTTTCTTTCCTATCTTCGACAATATGTCTTCAGTCTACATTGTTTGTTCCTCCCTCCATTAATCTTTTATTTCTTTCTCTCATTCTCGTCTTTTTCTTCTTATTCCATAAATTGCTGATGTAAAACCTTTCGGTTTTAATTCGGTCATTTTTATCTAGTAATCTTCTGCCTTCCATTTTGATTCTCTCCCTTCTTTTTTGCGATCGTCCGAGAAACAGATTCGATTTCCCTTGGATCAATAGCCTAATAATCAGCGGACATTCGTCTTCGATCGATTATCAGTCTGTAACGAAGGAAATCCGTAAAGATTGAGTTTGATTTTTCATTTTCTAATATCGATTCTTTGAACCATATTCTAAATCAATTTAATAATTTTTTTTTCCCTTCATTCGTCTTTTTTTTTTTTTTTTACCTCTCTTTCTGTTATGTTTTCTTTCCCCTTTTTTTCTCCGTTTCATATTTGGCTATAGTTTTCTTCATTGTTTTTTAATTTTGTCTTTCAGTTTTTTCTTGGGATAACGGCCATAAGACGTTGAAACATCCCTTCTCATGGGATCATGAAGTTAAGCAACGCTAAGCCTGGTCAGGGTCTAGATGTGTGACTGCTTGGGAATAGTACGTTTGCAAGCTTATGTTAGCAGGCTAACGTCCATATCACGTTGAGAGGCAAGTTCTCGTATGACCACAGAAGTTAAGTAACTTTAAGGCTGGTTAGTACCTAGTGGGTGATTGCATAGGAATACCAGATATTGAAAACTTAGTTTTGTTGATAATGGACCTTACGGCCATATCACGTTGAAACACCCATTCTCATGGGATCATGAAGTTAAGCAACGCTAAGCCTGGTCTGTGTCTAGATGGGTGACCGCTTCGGAATAGAACGTTTGCAAGCTTATGTTAGCAGGCTAACGTCCATATCACGTTGAGAGACCAGTTCTCGTAAGACCACAGAAGTTAATTAACTTTAAGGCTGGATAGTACCGTGATAGAAATACCAGATGCTGTAAGACACCGATTCTCGTCTGATCAAGTAACGTTGAGCCTGGTCAGAAACTAGATGGGTGACCGCTTGGGAATACCAGGTACTGCAATCTTAGGATTACTGAGGGTACGGCTTACGACCATATCACGTTGAGACACTAGTTTTCCGGCGACCACAGAAGTTAAGCAAAAACAAGACAAGTCGGTACTTAGAATGGGATACCAGATACTGTAAGCATGGATATGTGGGTGGCTTTGATTACGGGCGCATTAAGTTGAGACATAGATCCCTGTACGATCACAGAATTTAAGTAACGCCGAGCCTGGTCAGTACCTAGTGGGTGACTGCGTGGAAATACCAGGTAATGCAAACTTAGTTTTGTTGATAATGGACCTTACGGCCATATCAAGTTAAAACAACCATTCTCATGGGATCATGAAGTCAAGTAACGCTAAGGCTGGTCAGTGTTTAGATGGGTGACCGCTTGGGAATAGTACGATTCCAAGCTTATGTTAGCAGGCTAACGTCCATATCACGTTGAGAGACAATTTGTCGTATGACCACAGAAGTTAAGTAACTTTAAGGCTGGTTAGTACCGAGATAGAAATACCAGATGCTGTAAGACAGCGATTCTCGTATGATCAAGTAACGTTGAGCCTGTTCAGAAACTAGATGGGTGACCGCTTGGGAATACCAGGTACTGCAAGCTCAAGTTTATTGATGGTACGGCTTACGACCATATCACGTTGAGACTCTAGTTTTCCGGCGACCACAGAAGTTAAGTAAATTGAAGACAAGTCGGTACCTAGAGGAAGATACCAAATACTGTAAGCTTGGATATGTGGGTGGTGTTGATTACAGGCTTTATTACGTTGTGACACAAATTCCCGTAAGTTCACCGAAAGTTAGGTAACTGGCCTTACGACCATACCATGTTGAGACACCAGTTTTCCCTAAAATCGCCCAAGCTAAGCAACGTCGAGTCTTGTCAGAAACTAGATGAGTGACAGCTGGGTATTCGGCTAGCCCCAAAATGCTAGCCGAAACCACGCTGGTCACTTTCAAGAACATCGACCAGCCGTACTGAACTTTCGCGTGCTATCTTTCTAAGTGCTAATGGATTCTGGAGTCACTCACTTCATTCTTCACATACGGAAAGTCCTTCCTCACTACCGTCAAGAACTTCACCCAATTGCTTCAAAAATATTTCTCGACCACCGATATTTTTAATCTCCGTGAAAAGTTTTATTAAGACTTATATTCATAATAATACATATTTCCTTTATGTAACACAAAAAAATGAATACTGAATATTCTTATAATTAAAAGATTAAGATATTTCGTCTACTTCAAATATTTTCGGCTAGGTATGTAAATCTCATTTCTACAACCTACATTATGTGCAAATCTACGAACATTTGCCTCACAGCACTTCAGTTGTATCTTTGTAAAGAATCGAACTTTCGTCACACAAACAAAGTTTACGATATTTCATTCTTGACTATTTCATGTTCAAACTCATCTTAACATTACTCGTCATTTCGACATCACAGGTCTATCTTCGTATTGTGAATTTAATTGTATTTCTTGAACTGCTTAAATTGTTCTTCGTTTATATAAAATTATTCATGTTACCTTTGTTTGCTGAACCAGTTGTTTGAGTTTATCATTTCTACATTTTGTCTGGGTTGTCATTTCTTGTGATCAAATATAAAAATAGTTGTGCACTTGGTTAGGAACACGCATGCAGCCTTAAAACCCTTACTAAACATTAAACCTACAACCATAAGTTCACTACAAACTCATCTACACTCTCGACCACCGCACTTTAATTTCGCGTGCAATTTTTCGAAGTGCTAATGGATTCAGGGGTTACCCACTTCTTTCTTCACATACTGAAAGACCTTCTTCTCTACAGTCAAGAACTTCATCTACTTGCTTTAAAAATATTCCTTGACTATTTCTCGACCACCGATATTTTTAATCTCCGTGAAAAGTTTTATTCAGACTTGTATTCCTATGTAAAACAAAAAAATCAATACTGAATATTCTTATAATTAAAAGATTAAGATATTTCGTCTACTTCAAATATTTTCGACAAGGTAAGTAAATCTCATTTTTGTTTCTACAACCTAAATTATATGCAAATCTACGAACATTCGCCACACCGCACTTCGGTTGTATCTTTGTAACGAATAGAACTTTCGTCACTCAAACAAACGTTTACGATATTTCATTCTTGACTATTTCATGTTCAAACTCATCTTAACATTACTCGTCATTTCGACATCACAGGTCTGTCTTCATATATGCATTTTATTGTATTTCTTAAACTGTTTAAATTGTTCTTCGTTTATATAAAATTATTATTGTTATATTTTGTTTGCACAGCCAGTTGTTTGAGTAAATCATTTCTACATTTTTTCTGGATTGTCATTTCTTGTGAAAGTGAATCTATCTAAACTTATTTATTTAATGGAACTTTGTCTGTGTGTGTGTGTCTGTGTATGTGTGTATCCGTTACCTATAGACTCCGAAACGGCTGAACCAATTTTCTTGAAAACTTACAGAATAGTATTATAAGCGTATGCGAGTGTTCTTAGTTAGGTTTTGTGTCGAGGTACCAGCGATAAATATCGAAAATCGAAAAAATTGTGTTATAGAAGGAGTGCTCCGATTTTAATCAAATTTGATACACTCATAGACAAAGACATAAAAAACGATAGTCAGAAGTTTCAAGGTTGCAGTTCTTACAATAGTGCAGAAAATCGGTAATATATATATATATATATAAGGCAAGATGTTTGTATATGTTTCTGTTTATCTGCCTCTATGTCTGTAATGTTTATAGCCCTTTTATTTTAGCTTTTGCTTCGGGTTTGGCTCTAAGTAGGTATAATTGTAGTTCTTAGTCTCAGCCATGATACCATTTATTCTGAGGACTTATTTAGCCTTCAAAATTCAGTTTAAAACGAAAAAAACCTATTTGATATCGATACCAGGAAATCAATATTTGACTTGCATCCATTCATTTTTCTTTCAGTCTATGGTTTCTCTTTAACTGGAAACAACTATTGCTTTTTAGTCTTTCATGCCAACGTCAAAAGAGTCTGAGCTCCAGGACCATAGATTAGTTTTAAAGCTTTCATTACACCCGAGCAACGCCGGGCTATACTGCTAGTTAAAAATAGTTGTGAACTTGGTTAAGAACATGAACACAGCCTTACTAACGCTTACTCCATCAACTATAAATCTCGCAACAGATTTAATCCGTCTTCATTTTTCTTTTTTTATGAACCTTTCATGGCGTCTTTCTTCACTGGTTTTTCTTCGGCATTTTTTCTAATTTTCTTGATTCCTTGATTTTTGATAACAGATTCTTCTTCATACTTCTTACTAATTTTCATTAAAATTTCATTGTATTCCTCCCTCACTAGGGGTTTAATACAAAGAATTTTATAATTTAATCATTCAGTTAAGTGTTATACGTGATAAACGCTTTGGGCGATCATGTCTCGAAAGAGATATAACTGACTGGGCACAAGATTATCCCCCTGTAGGTTGCCATTGTTTTCTGCGTTAAAGTGGTTGCCAAACAAGGATATAGAATCCAATCTGTTCTATTATTTAACCCATAACTGGAGGGAGGAGACTGATTAATACCTTTCCCAAGGGTTTTAAGTGAAGGCAAGGAATTCAACTGGAATTCACTTACGCACATTATCTTTGAAAGGATTCTAAATATTTTCTGGGCTTAAAAAATTTGCAAACGCTTGTTAAAACTTACATAGATGAATAAGTTTTTTTTTTTATTCATTCGTCATTATGTCTTTATGATCCAATTAATGGCGTCTTTTTTATTGGTTTTTCATCAGCATTTTTCTGATTTGCTCGATTCCTTCATTTTAAAAATGGATTATTCTTCAAACTTTTTAAAAAAATTTCATTAAAATTTCATTGGATTTTTTCGTTCCTCAAATATTTTATCACAACTTATTCTTTTTTATATCCTTCTTGATTTTCTTTTATTTTTCTTTTGTAGTAATTGGTCTAACTTTATAGTGTCTCCTCGTTTGTTTATTTCGTGGTTTCCTTTATTGCCCCCTTTTCTCATTGGTTTACGTCATGTGACAATGTCAATTGGTTTGTATTTATTTGTTTTTCTTTATTGTTTTTTTATCATTGTTTTCCCTTGTCGGTTGTTATTCCTGGGTCTCCCTTTATTGGTCTTTCTTGAATGATTGTGACATCGCTATTATTTAAATATCCTCTCTCACCGGCGTATTTTTTTCCATAATCATATCGCCCCAAGCAAGGCATAATACTACCACTGTTTTGCAGGGGGTTACATAGGAGGAAAGTTATGAGAGAGTAGCAGGTTATAGGGGGTGTCAGGTAGTGTATAAGAGAAGGGTGAGAGTACTATCTATATATCTATCTCTATTTTTTTATAATCATATCGCCCTGAAGCAAGGTAATTTACTGCCACTGTTTTGCAGAGGGTTACATAGGAGGAAAGTTATGAGAAAGAGTGGCAGGTTATAGAGGGTGTCAGGAAGTGGGTAAGACAAGAATGCGAATACTATCTATCTATCTATCTATCTATCTATCTATCTATCTATCTTTTTTTATAATCATATCCCTCCATGCAATGTATTTTCCTGCAACTGTTTTTCAGGGGTTACATAGGAGGAAAGTTATGAGAATGAGTGACAGGTTATAGGGCGTGTCAGGAAGTGGGTAAGAGAATGATCAGAATACTGATGAGTGTGAAGTGGACGGAAAAGGGAGCGTGTGAGAGAGAGGATACAAGTTAGTGAGATAGCAGATGAGTATTGACTTTACATATAAATTCTTGGAGATTATAGGTTTCGGGAAAACAAGTAAATGGAAGAGAATTCCACAGGCGTGAAGTTCAAGAAAAGAAGCTGGTGGAGTAGAATTTGCGTTTGCATTTTTTTAAAATTAATGTTTATTGCTTTCAAGAAACAATGATTAGAATTATCATAAAACCTAAATATCTGATGAAAATTAATTCCTATATGTTCTTTGATCTTGAGAATCGTCAACGAAAATTATATTTGTTTATATTTCTGAGATGAGGTAGTATTTACAGTATTTACATTATTCAGACTATTGTCCTCATCTTTGTTTCCATTTGTACGACGTTTAATAATAGATCTTTCTATTTGTTTATATTTCTGAGATGATGTAGTACTTGCAGTATTTACATTATTTGGACTATTGTCCTCATCTTTGTTTCCATTTGTACGACGTTTAATAATAGATCTTTCTATTTGTTTATATTTCTGAGATGATGTAGTACTTGCAGTATTTACATTATTTGGACTATTGTCCTCATCTTTGTTGCCATTTGTACGACGTTTAATAATAGATCATTCTATTTGTCTATATTTCTGAGATGAGGTAGTATTTACAGTAGTTACATTATTCGGACAATTGTCCTTATCTTTGTTGCTATTTGTACCTAAAGAGGTTCTATGCAAGTAATGAAGATCATATACACCAGTGACTGTAATAAAGGATTCGGTTCGAAATTACTAGTACCAGAAGAAAGCCGGAGTATAAAACGGCCGAAACGTCGTACAAAATGGCAACATAGGTGAGGACAATAGTCCGAATAATGTAAATAATGTGAACAAAAATGTAATACGCTATATATTGATTAGAGTGTTTAGTTATTTAATTTATAAAGATTTATTAGATGAGTTCGTATTTACACTGTTTACATTATTCGGACGATTGTCCTCATCTATGTTGCCATTTGTATCTAAAGAGGCTCTATGCAAGGAATGAAGATCATATACCCCAGTGATTGTAATAAAGGGTTCGGTTCGAAATTCCTAGCACCTGAAGAAGGCCGGAGCGTACAACAGCCGAAACGTCGTACAAATGGCAACACATATGAGGACTATAGTCCGAATAATGCAAATAGTGTGAACAAAAATGTTATACGCTATTTATTGATTAGAGTGTTTAGTTATTCTATTTATTTTTGATCGTGTTAAATTGAAAGATGTTTCTAATAGCAAATGATAAGGATATACTCATAATTTGTTCACATGATTTTAATAATTTAGTTAATGTTGGATAAAGTTTTTTTCGTTTTTATTTTTTACAAATTCGTAAATGATAAACATTGCAATGCAAAAGTTTTAATACAATTGCATTAGTTTTTAAGAATGCTGTCAATATAAAATTTGATATTTTAAATAGAAACACATTTTACAGTGTTTAGATTGTTGTCCTCATCTTTATTGCCATATTTTCGACGTTTCGGCCGTTTAACGCTCCGGCCGTCGTCAGGTAATAGGAATTTTGAACTGAAATTTTTGCAATGTCACTTCCGGTTGCCATATAGTTAGCTTTGTTTAAATGAACTCTTTAATTTATTTGTTAAAAACTGCTGTAGCCAGATATTGAACTTACAATTCTTTGGGTCAAGTCAAGGAAACTAACCAACGCCTCTATCCACTGGGCCATGTGTTTTGGTTCAAAATTCCTAGAACACGAAAAAGACTCGAGCTTCTATAAAACATGAGGACAACAGTCCGAACAATATAAATAATGTAAATACTTGAAGTGTAGGGAGCTAGTTAATGATTCTTTTGTGCGGCTTTGTGTCTTTCTTAACCGAACTCCCTACGGCTTACAGGGTTTATGTTGAGTTATAAGGGTTTTCATCAGAAGGTTGGTTGTCGGCAGGTTGGAATATGTACAATTAGTGCAGAAGAGTGAAATAATAAAACATACATTTTTCATTTAAAATAGAAATTTATTATAAGGAGGAATAACAAATGGTAAAAATAAATCTACAATTTGAAAAATTTAGAAGTTAATGATAGAGTTCGTGTTCAATGATGAGGTTCAAGAATTGAGAGTTCATACAAAATATTTGTGGCAGTAATTGTTGAGATAGATAGATAGAGAGAGAGAGAGAGAAAGAGAGAGAGAGAGAGAGAGAGAGAGAGCGAGAGCAAAATTCCGGGTCACTTGAAGTTGAGAGTTACATCTTTGATGTGTGTCAGCAACCTGCCTCTTCTGATTTGCACGTTGTGACCGGTTAGAGACAATCCTTAAATATTGAATAGTCATGTGGTATGCCTCGGAAACGATTTTTTTCGTTAGGTATGGAAAAAAATTTTCTCTGACGTATTTTGAATTTTACTATTTGATGACCAATCAGGTTCCGGAGTTCCGCTACAGGTCCGTAAAAAAGAATTTTATATTTATTTATTTTTGTTTTACCTTCCGGAACTTCTGCCTGGAACCACATGCGCAAAGACCAGTTTTGATCATTTTCCTTCTGAATCTCTGAGGCCAAACATACGGTCCCTCGCTTTGCTCGGTATCACCACATACTATCTTATCTTGGAGGTACAGACAAATATAAATTTGAAATTAAATAAGTAAGTATAGTTTAATTTTTTTTTCGTGTAAATGGAGAAGAAAAAATATATAAATTCACTTTCATTGTATGTCTACGTTTTATTAAAATTATTATGATCGATTTTTAAAACAATAATTAATCCTGAGAAGTGAAAGTAGTTTTAACAAAAGCGGTGTCATGAGAAAACCGTCCCCTTTGATATACTGCTTTTATGCGGGTCCGAATGTTAAAGATTTTCAGTTTATGCATGATTTTATATCGATAATTTTTTTCCGATGATCAAAAAAAGCTATGTTAATCTATCGAAAGAAAAGTGGATATATGTTAATTTTTTTGTTGGTTATAAGGGCGTAAAACATTTTATGTTTCTTCATTGATTTTTATTTATTAAACATCCTTAATAAGACTTACGTCATTGAACTTTCTTCATTGATCATTTTTCATGGGATTTTCTTTATTCGTCTTTATTATGTGGAATATTTTGTTGTTTCTTCTCATTGGGTGTTTTATTGATATTTCTACATTGTTCTTCTGTTTTTTTTGTCTTTCTTTCAATAGTGTTCCTTAATTGTTATTCATTTATTGGTCGTTTTGTATTGACAATTATTGGTCGTTTTGTATTGACCTTTATTCATAGTTCATTCTTCATTAGTCCTTATTTATTAAACTTTTTTTCATTAGTTTTTCTTCATTAAAATTTCTACTTTAGTTTTTCTCGATAGGTCTTTCTTCATTGGTCATTATTAGTGTGCTTTCTTTATTGCTTTTCTTTTCATTGGAATATTTTTGTTCTTTTTCATTGGTCTTTCATCAAAGGTATTTATTTATTGGTTTTTCTTTATTGGTTATTGTTTGCATACAATTTTATAGACTCACTTCATTGGTCATTCATTTTGGTCCTACATTGTTAGCTATTCTTCTTTGAGTTTTCTTTAATTTCGGTTCATTCTTGACCTTTCTTCATTGTTTCTTTATTGGTCTTTCTTCATCATCTTTACTTCATTGGTCTTTCTTCATTATTCTTTCTTTATTGGTCTTTCTTCATCATCTTTTCTTCGTTGGTTTTTCTTCATTCTTTTTTTATTGTCTTTCTTCATCATACATTCGTCTTTGATCTTTCTTCATTATTCTTTCTTTATTGGTCTTTCTTTATTATTCTCTCTTCATTGGTCTTTCTTCATTCATATTTCTTCATTAGTATTTCTTCATTATTCTATCTTTATTGGTATTTCTTCATTATTCTTTGTTCATTTGTCTTTCTTCATTATTCTTTCTTTATTGGTCTTTCTTCATCATCTTTTCTTCGTTGGTCTTTCTTCATCATTTTTTTCTTTATTGGTCTTTCTTCATCATCTTTTCTTCGTTGGTCTTTCTTCATCATTTTTTTCTTTATTGGTCATTATTCTTTGTTCATTGGTCTTTCTTCATTATTCTTTCTTTCTTTATCTTTCTTCATCATCTTTCCTTCATTGTTTCTTCATTGGTCTTTTTCATTATTTATGTTATTTAATCATTGCTTCCTCTTTATTGCTCATTTGCTCATTTGTTTTTCGTCATTCGTTTTTTTATTATTTTATTATTTTTATTATTTTTATTATTTTTTTATTATACATTTTTCAGAGGACTTTGTTTATTAATCTTATATTGTGAGATGTTCTTCATTTTATCTTTTTATTTTTCTTTCCCAATTTGACGATCCCTTATTGGAATTTTTTATTTGTATTTCTTCATTTGTCTTTGTAAGTTTTACTTCATTATTTTTATTCATTATTCTTTCTTCAGTGGTCTTTCTTTATCATTTTTTCTTCATTGGTCTTTCTTCATCACCTTTTCTTTATTAGTCTTTCTTCATTTTTTCTTTATTGGTCTTTCTTCATTTTTTTCTTCATTGGTCTTTCTTCATTATTCTTACTTTATTGGTCTTTCTTCATCATCTTTTCTTCATTGGTCTTTCTTCATTATTCTATCTTTATTGGTATTTCTTCATTATTCTTTCTTCATTGGTCTTTCTTCATTATTCTTTCTATATTGGTCTTTCTTCATCATCTTTTTTTCATTGGTGTTTCTTCATCATCTTTTCTTTCTTGGTCTTTCTTCATCATATTTTCTTTATTGGTCTTTCTTCATTATTCTTTGTGCATGGGTCTTTCTTCATCATTTTTTTTATTGGTCTTTCTTCATCATTTTTCCTTCATTGGTCTTTCTTCATCATTGTTTCTTTATTGGTCTTTCTTCATTATTCTTTGTTCATTGGTCTTTCTTCATTATTTTTTTCTTTATTGGTCTTTCTTCATCATTCTTTCTTTATTGTTTTTTCTTCATCATTCTTTCTTTATTGGTTTTTCTTCATCATTTTTCCTTTATTGGTCTTTCTTCATCATCTTTTCTTCCTTGGTCTTTCTTCATCATTGTTTCTTTATTGGTCTTTCTTAATCATCTTTTCTTCATTGGTTTTTCTTTATCATTCTTTCTTTATTGGTCTTTCTTCATCATCTTTTATTCCTTGGTCTTTCTTCATCATTGTTTCTTTATTGGTCTTTCTTCATCATCTTTTATTCCTTGGTCTTTCTTCATCATTGTTTCTTTATTGGTCTTTCTTCATCATCTTTTCTTCCTTGGTCTTTCTTCATTATTCTTTGTTCATTGGTCTGTCTTCATTATTCTTTATTTATTTATCTTTCTTCATCGTATTTCCTTCATTGGTCTTTCTTCATCATTGTTTCTTTATTGGTCTTTCTTCAATTATCTTTTCTTCCTTGGTCTTTCTTCATCATTTTTCCTTTATTGGCCTTTCTTCATTATTCTTTGTTCATTGGTCTTTCTTCATTATTCTTTCTTTATTGGTCATTCTTCATCATCTTTTCTTCATTGGTCTTTCTTCGTTAGTCTTTCTTTTTGATCTTTCTTCATCATTTTTTCTTTTATTGGTCTTTCTTTATTATTCTTTTTTCATTGGTCTTTCTTCATTATTCTTTCTTTATTTATCTTTTTTATCATCTTTTCTTCATTGGTCTTTCTTCATTATTTTTTTCTTTATTGGTCTTTCTTGATTATTCTTTCTTCCTAGGTTTTTCTTGATTATTCTTTCTTGATAAGTCTTTTTTTATTATTCTTTCTTCATCTATCTTTTTTTATTGGTCTTTCTTCATCTATCTTTCTTCAGTGGTCTTTCTTTAATGTTCTTAACAGTTTTTCTTTTTCATTGGTCGTTCTTCGTTAGTCGTTTTTCATTGGCCTTTATCATTAATCTTTCTTCAACGATATTCCTTCTTTGGCATTTTTTATTTTTCCTTCTTTCTTTCTTTCTTTCTTTCTTTATTTATCTTTTCCATGACTCGTTTTCATTGTTCTTTCTTCATTGGTCTTTCTTTATTAGTTTTTCATTATTGGTCTTTCCTGGGTGTTATGTCTTTCTTTATTTGTCTTTCCTGGTTGTTCTTTCTCAACTGCTGTTTCTCTGTTAGTCTTTCTTTTTTTTTATTTTCAGTGGTCTTTCTTTATTAGTTTTTCTTTGTTGATCTAATGTTCTTTCTCTATTGTTCTCTCTTTATTCTACTTACCTAAGTAGACGTTCGTAATTTGACTTTCTTGATATCTTGCCATTTCCTTTTCTTTAGTTTGAGACAACGCGTTCGCCCGGCTGGCAACCCTCGGGTCAAATCCTGGTCGAGACGGCACCAAATATATGACACGTTCGGCCGGAGCTGGGCGTCTAATGTGACGCTCGTTCTCGTTAACGGTCGTGACGATCCCGTTTGTAACACTGCCACCCGGTTGGCCGGTTGGTTCGGTCTCTATTGCTGGTCGTGACGATCTCGTCCGATAATGTCGTCACAAAAGCTGGTTTACAAGACGTCTTGTTTTCAACAACGCACCACTGTCCCACGTTGTGAATTGATCCCAGAGGTCGCGTTGTGCAATTTAATAGTTGCCTTTTAGAGCCAGTCCGGACACTGGTGCACACTTGTCGTCAAAAAAATAAATAAGAAACCAAAAAAAAAAAAAAAAGAAATTAATAAAATAAATGAATAAGGTCGAACATGCCTGGACAATTACGAAGAATGTCTTTATATAAAAAAAAAAACAATCTTTTTCTTTTCTCAGGAGCAGATAATACAGTTGTCAAAATGATAATACAGTTGTCGGAATGCCGGTTACAACGAAGAGAGAACGTTCATTTAAAAATATCAGAGCTTTCAATCCTTAAATAAAAATGTCTTTTCCAAGTTTCGTTAAAGTAAACAGAACTCATCAAATTGTCACTAAAGTCTTTTCACATATTCTCTATAATCAGGGCTGTCGATTCTCTTTGCAACTTCTAAAATAGCAAAGTTCTTTCAGGTCCTTATCGGAGTTTAACAGAGTTTACCGAAGTAGAGCGAACGAGGAATCAGAATTTTCGATTATCCCGTGATTAAAAAAAAGCAATAACTTTCTTTCGGGATTCATATCGAAGGCGCATTATTCCAAATTAACTATTTAAGTTAATCGGCGGGAGGCTTCATTCGAAATTAACTCTTTAGCCATAAGTTCTATGGTAGGCCACCAGCCGTGGGTCATAGCTCCCCGGTTGGGAACCCTTTTCCACAGTTGTTACATTTCGACTGATAGCTACTCAACTAACCAAAAACTAGCTAACTGATTTTTCTCGCCGAGTCCAGATTTTTATAACCCTTTTCAATTCTCTCGGGGAATCTAGCCTTCGGCTAATGAAATCATTTTCCGCCCACTCGATCTGCCGAAGGGGTTAGCTCGACGAATGAGATATCACCAGCTCACATCGTATCCAATTTCCTATAGACTTCTGTTACCAGGAAAATCTGTTGAGGAACTTTAACCCCACCTGATCGCATCAAACCAACTCTGACACTTTGTTTAGGCTACTAAAATTTTAGCTTTACCAAAAAATATCCGCTTCGAACACCAAAGAAGAAAAAATATATTTTTCACTTTTCTTTACCAAAAATAGTTAAATTTTATATTCCCCGGATTTTAGAAGTTCATGATAGTATTATAATAGTTACTTTTTTCCCCATATTTTACAAGTATTTGATAGTATTAAAATAGTATTTTACATAAACTCATATCGCGTATTACAATAAGACAAAACTAATAATATTACTAATATCAATTTCTTTCTCTCCGCTGTATTAAACCAAACAAGGGAAAGTATCCCCGTGGGAGACGGTCTCACAAGTTGACTTTCTTGATATCTTGTCATTTCCTTTTCTTTAGTTGTCTATCTTCATTGATTTTGATCATCGATATTTCATTATTATTCTTTCTTTATTGTGTTTAATTTATTCACTTTATCTTTTAAAAGCCCTGTTGACACGAACACAAACAACCCGAAGTTAATTCCACAGGCGGTGAATGCTAGAAAAGATTTTATATGAACAGAACCTATACTTACATCTAACATTTTAAGCATTCAAATACGAAACCTAACAGCCAATCTAGTACGTCGCTAAAATTAATGAAATCAGTGTAATCATGGTTTGAATATCGTCACAACAATCGAAATTAAAGTGTTCATGTCAAAAGCACGGAGAAACTACGCGATTACGTTCAGAACGTGACTTAAACCGAATGCAGATTGGTTTTTTTAAGTATTTTGATACATAACAGACGCACCAAGCAAAATATTTCGAGAAAATTCAATACACGTTAAAATGATTGACTTATAAAAGTAGCCGTTTCAGTCGAGAAAATTGTCTACCTGCTTACAGAGAACCAATTTTTCTAGGATCCGATTTGCAAATTGACATCAATATAATCGTTCTAATTCATATCTGAGAACCCCAAAAGAGCATTGATTTACTCTCCTTGAATTTAGCATAAACCAGGCTGTTAGAAAGCATGAACAATTTCTAAGTGGATTGTGAGCTGTTTACTCTTGGAGAGCTCAAAATTAACAAACTGTTTCTTGCTCTAGATAACAACAGACTGGAGACCATTTTTGATATCATCTGTCTATTTGACATTAGCGTACCTATCGTATACCCAATTATTGCAGGGGTGACTAGTTGACTCATTAGCATAGATACAACGTCAAGAACTAATGACATCTTTTCGAGTGCCTGTTTTGTTTTTATCGTCTGCACATTTCCATTTAAGATTTTATTTTAACATTACTTCTAAGTTCATTTCTTCTTTTTCCTCTCATTTCTTTCGTATTCTTTCTCTTATTTTTCTGCCATCATTTTTTTTTCTTTGTAACGAACTCTTCTTCGAATTAGTTTTTCTTACTGCGCACTTTTACAATTTTTTTCCATCCCTGATTCCTGAAATTACTTCCAGACGATCTCTTGTTCTATTCGCGGCTCATATTGCCAATTTCGAAATTTGCTAAAGACTTTCTCTTCTTAAATCATTTTCATAGTATCGAAATAATAAAAAAATAAAACCTGAGGCAGATTCAGAAAAAAAAAAAAAGTTGACGAAAAAGCTGTCTTCTCATTGAAGGATACCGAATCCATTGAAATATTCCATGATATAAAGACAGTATGAAAATCACCGGAAATTTTGTTTCATACTCTAATTACAACACGTGACGCTGACAGAATAATAATAATAATAATAATAATAATAATAATAATAATAATAATAATAAAAAAATATAAAAGGAAAGAAAAAAGATACATGATTGGCTCGACGGGGTTGTTAATCCAAATCAATGCGGGTAGATTTTGAAAGAAGAATGTGAACGCATGCGCACAAGCTTGCGTGATTGAACAGACATTTTCTTTAGTTCACTTACCCTGCATTTTGTCCGGTTCTTTCATTTTCTATCTTGTTCAAAAAAAAAAAAAAAAAAAAAAAAAAAATTAATATATATTTTCCTTCTTTTATGAGTTTCTCTCATTGCCACAGGAAAGAGAAAAAAGTTATTTTATTTTGTTTAATGTCCCTCAAATTAATTATTGGTTTATTTGCTATATTCTTACTCTTTGTCGTTATATTTAATTGCAAACTATCTATAAAAACCGTTAGAGTAACGTTTTCTTTCATACATACCTGCAAGGAGAAAGAGTCAACACTTTTGTTTACAACAAGATCTGATAATTTAAAATGTTCTTAATGAATACTCCTTATTTCTGAAATCTAAAAAAAGGGTACATAATTATACAAACGTAGAAACTCTACTTGAAGTAGAGGATGATTAATTCAATTTTAAACTGAAAGCCTGGTTAAAATGTTTCAGTCGCAGTTGTTTCATTTAATGAACATGGCCGAATATGCGACAGCTATCTGAACATCCAGTTTGTGAGAATATCAGAAGTATCGGTTGTGTGGCCATCATAATACTTTATCAATCATAAGCTAACAATACTTCTCCTCCGAGGTCGTTTAATTAACATTCATACTTTTGGAATTTTGATCAGTGCATAGTATCTCTCTTACTGTATAGTGTCTGTCTTAGTGTGTAGCGTCTATTTTAGTGCATAACGTCTCTCTAGGTGTATAGTGTCTCTCTCAATGTATATTAAATTTCTGGCTTTTCTCAAACGTTCTAGCATAGAATATATACTATTATTCGAATCGTTTATCTGTACAACTGTTCCCTTTTCTTAAATAGCGATTGCGTGCCTTTCACTCAGCTCCGTTACTATATATACAGGAACAATTCTCTTCTTGTTAGATCAGTTAAATGTGCATTGACAATCAAATGGATCGGTTTGACTGCAATTTTAGGTTAACCTGTTTAGTGATCCTCCCGATGCAAATTTTGAGCGTGAGTCTGCTGGTGTTCTTCTAGATAATTACAATTTTCTACTTAGGATCAGAGTTTAGTATCACGCACGGTGCATTGTTTTTAGAGGCTGAAATCGCTTTTGATTGTCAGTCAGTCAGTCAGTTAAGTGCCATACGTGATACACGCTTGGGCGATCATGTCTCGAAAGAGACATGACTGTCTGGGCAGAAGTTTATCCCGCAGTAGGTCGCCATTGCTTTCTGCGGTAGCCAGGGCTATAGAACCCAATCTGTCCTGTTATTTAACCCATAACTGGAGGGAAAAGGCGGATTAATACCTTTCCCAAGGGTATTTGCGCGTAAGTGAATGCAAGGAATTCAGCTGGAATTCGAACTCAGCTCCCCGATTTTTCGTTCCGAGTCGATATCCACTGTACCACAACGCACATAAGATCAGAATGTTGTATCAGCGCGCTCCCATGCTATTATGGGCAAACATCACTTACGCTGTCTGATCGAAAATCTATTTAAATGGCGTTCTTAATTGCACTTAAGTCAAGTACGCTTTTCAACTTATGACGTTGATGTAACATCCGCCCGATCCCTTTCTCTTATAAACCAGTATAACTAACTTTCAGATTTTGTAAATAAAATTGAGTTCTTGAGGCCAGGTGTAGAGGTTGGGAAGAAGGAAAATTGAAAACTGGGTGTAAATAAAAATGAAGAGATGAAATGAAAAATAATATGCATTTATAAAGATGGCGTAAAAATGGAGATGGAAGTCATTTTATTGATCTTTCTCCTCATTTTAAGAGGAGATAGATCAATAAAAACTGGAACATATTATTCAAATAACCTGATTGCTTATTTGTTTTTACGACAAGTTTAGTGACAAAGGAATAAATAAACACAGAAAAATAACAAAAAAATACCAAAGTTTCACTATGTCTAAAACCTGATGGATAATAAATGTCGCCAGACAACCCAATCCATAGAGTGACCAACCAATCACAAAGTTTTCGTAATCAGGATAAACGAAAATATATGAATAAATGAATGGAGACCAGCATGTTACCATGTCTAAAAATTAATGTTTAGATTAACGAATTACAAAGTTTAACAATTAGGATAAAATATCGAGAGACATTGAGAAGCAAACGTCCTTGTGGAACTCAATCTATAGAACTGCATATAATGGCAAAATCCATAATAGTATCAACGGTTTCTATAGCAGAAAGCATTTGTTATTTAATGACCAATACTGCTTTCTGTTGAAGTTTTCTAAAATGTTTTTTCAAAAATTTGTCATGAAAGCAGGTTTCTCAAGTGCAGTAGCTGTTATCGCTCTATCTAGCATTGATGCAAGGTTTTTTTTTCTTAAATTTATTTGGAGTATGGTGAAATATCAGCAAATAGATTGTCATTATTTTCTATTTGTGTTGCCTGTGCTATACATTTTACTGGTTACTGCTGTCCATTGATTTCGTGTGATTCAGCTTCTATTATTTGTTATTTTTTCCTGTTTGAGATTATGTAGCGCCAGTCTACAATGTTCAAGGAATGATGTTCAAACTCACGGAATTCATTTACTTAAAGCTCTTTGGCACCAGTCCGTTAAGTGCCATACGTGATACACGCTTAGGGGATCATGATTTGAAAGAGACATGACTGACTGGGCAGAAGATTTTCTATCCTGCTCTTTAAACAATAGCTAAACTGAGAAGAAACGGATTGTATTAATAAGTAGTAATTAGTGAGGGATCAGTTTATTACTTTTTTTTTTTAATCATTTCACCCCGAGCAAGGCAGAAACGCCACTGATGTGCAGGGGGTTACATACATGTAAAAAGATTAATTAGAAAAGAGTGAGGAGTACAATCTAGTTAGAAAGGAACAATAGAAAGCTGAGAAAGCAGATGCGATGACAGTTACATAGGCGGAGAGAAAGTGAAGGTTATACAGGGGAGGGGAGAGAGCTAGAGTCCAGTGGTTAGTAGATGAGTATTGACTTTGCATTTAAATTTCTGGAGGTTGTAGCCGTCAGGAAAGCAAGAATACGGGAGCGAGTTCCACAGGCGGGAAGTGCGAGAGAGGAAGCTGCAGGAGTAGAATTGTCGTCTGCATTTGGCTAACCTGACTGTGAATGGGTGGGACCCAGTTGCCAGAATGGTTGCACGGGTAAACACCTGTTGAGGAGGCATCAGTGACTTAAGCTCATCCGAGCAGAAGCCATGAAAGTATTTATAGAAGAGACAGAGGGAGGCCACATTTCGACGATGGGAAAGTGGCTGCAGTCGATTTCATAGCAATAATAACTGATCCCCCAGTTTATGCCCACCAGAAGCTTTACTTATATTTCAAACGATTATCTTCATTCAGTCAGTTAAGTGTTATATTGATACACGCTTGGGCGATCATGTATATTTCGAGACTTAACTGGCCGGGCATTAGATTGCCATTACTTTCTGCGGTAGACTAGAAGCCAACCAAGGCTACAGAACCCAATCTGTCTTACTATTTAAACCATAGCTGGTGGACGATGAGACGGATTCATACCTTTTCCAAAGATATATGAACGTTGCAAATTCAGCTGAAATTCTAAATGGGCTCTCCGATTTCTTGTTTCAAGACGATATCCCCTGACCATAAAGACGACCACTTTTTAAGAAAATAGTGTCACATTCTGCCCGGTCCGTCATGACTCGAAAGATATATGATCACCCAACCTTGTATCACGTATGCCACTTAAATGACTGACTGTTCAAAGGCATTTTTTAGCTTTAAATGCTGTTGTTTACAACTGACAGTTTAAATATTTCTGAACAGGTTTGCCGACGTGCATTACACCCATCTGAAAGTCCTGATATAATGAGACTTTTTAAGAAATTGACTAGTGTTTTCTGTTTTAAGTTTTGGTTTTGTAGCAATGTGTGGTGTTGGTCAACCGAAGAACTTAGGTCATTTCTCCGAAGAACTATTTTCATGGCTTCTGCTTCGAAGAACTTAGGTCATTTCTCCGAAGAACTATTTTCATGGCTTCCGCTCCGAAGAACTTAGGTCATTTCTCCGAAGAACTATTTTCATGGCTTCCGCTCCGAAGAACTTAGGTCATTTCTCCGAAGAACTATTTTCATGGCTTCCGCTCCGAAGAACTTAGGTCACTGGTACCACTTCACAAGAATTTACTCGGCCGACCAGACTTGCATCAAGGTCCCACTCTTTTACAGTTAGATCACTCAAACGCATGCTACAATTCTACTCTATCAGCTTCTTTTCACGCGCTTCCCGCCTGTGGAATTCCCTTCCATATACTTGCTTTATTGACGGCTACAAACTCCAAGAATTTAAATGCAATGTCAATTCCCATCTCTTATCCACTTAATTTCAGCACTTTCCATGTCACTCCGTGTATCTTGTTCTTTTCCTTTTTCTTCGTAACTGTCTTTAATCCTGTGTTCATATCCTTCTCTTGCCCTTTCTCTTTCACCCTCTGTAGCTGGTTCGTCTTCTTCTTCACTCTTTCTACATCACCCCGTGTATCTTGTTCTTTTCTTTTCTCTCTATCTTCCTAACTGTGTTCATATCCTTCTCTTGCCCTCTCTATTTCACCCACTGTGGCTGGTTCATCTTTCTCTTCACTCTCCTCCTGCCTAATACTTCAACGCTCTGGTGGTGTAACGGATTGCTTGTAGTTAAATCATTAAAAAAAACCTATCATATTTTTAATTTTGTTTTATCCTATAATATTTTTTGTAACTGATGTATACGCCGAGGTATCCGACGTATTTCATATTTACCAATTCTACATGCTAAATGGGTTATTTAATGCCGACAAGATTTTTACAAAAAATCCGTATGAATATAACGTGTCTTTTTTGTAAGAAATCAGTTTGTAGTTCATGGTTTGGGTTTATTTTATTATACGGCATATCAACCTTAATATGGTAAATACTGCCGAAAAGATTTTTACAATAAATTCGCATGATAAAACGTATTCTTTGTAAAATATCAGTTTGTAGATCAGAGTTTGAATGTATTTTGTTTTATGGCATATCAACACCTCAATGAGTTATTTAATGCCGACAAGATTTTTACAATAAATTCGTATGAACAGAATATTTATTCTTTGTAAGAAATAAGTTTGTATATCAGGTTTCATTGAAGTAATTTTGTAAGGAGGTTTTATCGAGAGTCAGAGTGTAACACCGTATGCTCTGCCCACATGACAGATGCACTCTGCAAGACCGGCCGTTAGTCCGACTGTATTAGAGGTTAGACACAAATCTCTGGTTCCCAAACTTTATTCGATGCCACCCTTCAGCAACGTTGTGATTGTTTTGATCCTGTAGAGTGGTCATCAGATCCTAGAAACCCAGAAGCTCCCATGCGTGTTCGTCGAGTGAGAATCGGGTTAACAGAAAAAAATTTGAGATGAGATCTTGGAAAGCCAATAGTGTTTTTTTCATATATCAAAAACGAACACACACAGAAACTCACAAAAAATCTTTTCCAGAAGTATTAGTGGAATTTTCACTCTAAAAATCTATTATTTTATACTTTAATAGTGTTTTGACGCTAGTTTTGGGGTTAACTATTTGCTCATAGCAAGGACCCTAACAAGTACTATTACGTTGGGTCAGGGTGGACCTAGAAAAACAGTAAATATGAGCTCAAAACTTCCCAAAAGAAGGCCTAGAGAGATGCAGTTTATTGTAAAAACATTGTGTAAAGTTACCCCTCTGTAAAGGTGCAGTCGGTATATTCTGAATCCCTAGCCGATATGGTTGATACCTGCTGTCATTCCAATTCCAGATCATAGTTTCTCTTTTAAAAATGCTTAACTTACATCTCAGTTGGTAGAGGATGTAGATTTTCTGTTAATGATCAGTCTTAACTACGAATACCTATGTAATCAGCATGTCTACCTACATTATCAGGTTCATCTTCTTGGGAGGACAGTAAGGATTGTTATTTTTTTATTAGTAGACTAGCAGTATAGCCTGGCGTTTCTCGGGTGTATTGAAAGCTTTAAAACTAATCCATGGTCCTGAAGCTCAGACTCTTTGGACGTTAGCACAAAAGACTAAAAAGCAATATTTTTTCCAGTTAAAACGAAACCGTAGACTGAAAGAAAAAAATGAATGCATTTAAGTCAAATTTTGATTTCCTGGTATCGATATCAAATAAGTTTTTTCGTCCTCAACTGAATTTTGAAGGCTAAATAAGTCCTCTGAGTAAATGGTATCATGGCTGAGACTAAGAACTAAAATTATACTACTTAGAACCAAACCCGAAGCAAAAACTAAAATAAAAGGGCTGAAAAACTGATCAGACCCAGTATCTTGCCTTTATATATATATATATATATATTATCGATTGTCTGCACTATTGTAAGAACTGCCACCTTGAAACTTTTGAATATCGTTTCTTATATCTTTGTCTATGAGTGTATCAAATTTGATTAACATCGGACCACTCCTTCTATAACCCGATTTTTTCGATTTTCGATATTTATCGGGGGTACCTCGACACAAAACGTAGCTAAGAACACTCGTATACACTTATAGTACAACTGTGTAAATTTCCAAGAAAATCGGTTCAGCTTTTTCGGAGTCTATAGGTAACGGACACACACAACACAAACACAGACAAAGTTCCATTTATAAATATGTTTAGATACGTTCTGAATGTGCTAACATTTTTCCATTGAGGTAGGATAAACAGCTACCGAATATCATTGGCAGTACTTAAATATGTTGTAAAATTAAAAACATTAAAAACCATATATTAGAATATGTTTGATAAATTTCAAAGAAGAGTCTGCAATGTCATCGGTTCCGAGATAGTATCTCGGCTTCAGTCTCTTTTCAACCATCGTAACATGTCTTCCTGTGTCTTTTCTATAAATAAGTTCATAATTGTCCTGATAAACTTATCTTTATTTTACCTAGACGTCATGAATTTAAGACACAGTTCTTTGCTTCCAGTCTAGTACTAACTCATCTCTTCTTGCTACGCAATCAACTTTGAACGTTAAAAATATAAATGCAATTTCAATCATTATTTTCAGTTTTCTTAATTCTTGTTCATTTATTGTCCTTTCTTGTTAACAATAGTTTTCTCATATTTTCTTACTCTCAGTATTTTTTTGCTCCTGAGTAACATTATATCCTTGCCTGTAATGAAATATTTTAAAAGCAGCTCCAGTAATTACTGAGGGTGAAAAATGAAGATAATTGATTATAAGAAGAAAAAGAGAACCCAGTGTAAACAATAAGGGATTAACATCTACTCCTGTTTAAAAACAAACCTGGGGAGAAGTGTGGACCAGACGATAAACAAACCTATCACCTTCTATTTGATATAACATCTCTGTATATGTTATGGTGCCTTCTTACGAGGAATGGACTCTTCCTCTTGTTATATGTGATTACCTGCGTGACTTCCAAGTGAGCAGTTAATCAAAAGGCAAGGAGCAATAAACGAAGACACTTAAACGAGAGCAGTTAACAGTTTCTCGTCAGGCAATAAACAGCGTAAAAATACCTTATTTATTTCTCTATTACTTATTATTAACACTTCCTTTGAATATCTTTTTTCTCGTTATACTAATAGATTGTTTTGAGCCTACCATCTTGTTCCGTGTCTTACTTCCGCCACAACTCCACAACAGCATACCAGAACAATTTTGAGTAAATTGAATGTCACATATAAAAGATAGATAGCGAGTTTTGTATCTTGAAAGGACCTCATCCAAAAATGAAATTAGCAGGTCAACGCAAACGTTTTTGCCCGTTTGTAAAAGGGGCAATTCAATCATTGTAATTTATTTTATGCATATTGTTATTACTTAAACATATCACCATGATTAATTTATAACTTTCTCTATCAGATTATTAAAGCATCATTCACATTTTTTAGCAATATTCTCACCCATGTTTTTTCCATCTAAAGAACACATTAGGCATGCTCTACTCTATGAGTTTCACAGAGTTTCCAATGCAAATGCAGCAGCACAATCTATTCAGGATGCTTATGGAATGGATGCAGTGAAAGAAAGAAGTTGTAGTTACTGGTTTTCCCGTTTTCGGAAAGAAAAGTTCAGCTTGAAAGATGAGGCTAGAGGTGGTCGCCCAAAAAGCCCTTAATTCAGATGTGTTGAATGCTGCTGTTACTCAAAGCCCCACGGTAACCTTAAGAGAACTTGCACACCAATTTAATGTGCCCCATACAGCTGCATCGTGCTTACTGAAAAGAATGGGGAAGATTTCAGTATCCAGAAAATGGGTCCCACACGAACTATCTCCAAAGAACCCGTGACGACGTTTTTCTCGTTGCGAATCTTTGCTTTCACGACAACGTCAGACACCATTTTTTGTCACAGATGATGAGAAGTGCCATCTTGCCCCATCCTGCATATTCTCCTGACATAGCTTCCTCAGATTATCACTTATTTCGAAGATGACAAAAATATTTAGATGACCTTAAGCTAACATCACAAGAGGAGATTGAACATGAGTTGGATTCATATTTCACATCAAAATCTAAAGTATTTTACAAGTGAGGCATTTATAAGCTCGGTGAGAGACGGAATCAAATTATAGAGAGCAAAGGTCGTTATTGTTAAGAATAAAGATTTTCGAAAACACACGGTTTTTTATTTTCAAGCTGAAATATTAAATCGTCAAAATTTTTTGCACCGAGTTGGTATATAATTTTAGAGAGAAGGTGAAACATAAAAAAATGCTACAACATAATGAAAACCAATTCAAAAGCTGTCTTGACTCGAAAGCACCCAGATTCGAGAATAAATCTTTCATTAGAACAAAGCTTCGTATCTCAGGGTTGAATTTTCAAACATTTGTTCAAATGCTTCCCATGTATTTGAACTTCGGCACTAGTTTCATATTTGCCCATTAATATAGAGGTTTAACTTGAGATTTTCTGAAATATTTGCTTTCGTATCGACCCTGGGTGCCCGCACACGACTACGTCCTTGAAGCGTCATAAGCTGACAATTGCTTACATTCTAGTTATTTATTTGATAACGTTTTCTTTTTTCGTTTACTTGAATATTTCTATCAATTTAATTTAATTACTTAAGATTGAAATAATTGATTGTATTTTTAATAATTTTGGGTTGAATGTTCAAGTGTTTACATTACAAGATGTAAATGTAATTACTTTATTTTGAAAGCAATTTTCTTGTTTGACATGTATTAAAAATAAAATACGTACACATATATATGTGTTCAGTAGATTATATCTTGCTCGTTAGACCGTTTGTATTGTGTGTGTCATCCTTTCTTTTTTCTATTATTCTTTCCCGATCGCGTTTGCCTTTTAATATCGAGTCTAAATCTGACCTTCATAAACACTATCTTTCTCAGTTCATTGATATCTATCTATCTATCTATCTATCTATCTATCTATCTATCTATCTATCTATCTATCTATCTCATTTTGTCTGATCGAATCTATCTATCTATCTATCTATCTATCTATCTATCTATCTATCTATCTAATTCTGTCTGATCGAATCTATCTATCTATCTATCTATCTATCTATCTATCTATCTCATTTTGTCTGATCGAATCTATCTATCTATCTATCTATCTATCTATCTATCTATCTATCTAATTCTGTCTGATCGAATCTATCTATCTATCTATCTATCTATCTATCTATCTATCTATCTATCTATCTCAGTCTGTTCATATCTATCTATCTATCTATCTATCTATCTATCTATCTATCTATCTATCTATCTATCTATCTCAGTCTGTTCATATCTATCTATCTATCTATCTATCTATCTATCTATCTCAGTCTGTTCTATCTATCTATCTATCTATCTATCTATCTATCTATCTATCTATCTCAGTCTGTTCATATCTATCTATCTATCTATCTATCTATCTATCTATCTATCTATCTATCTATCAATTTCAGCATGTTCCTATCTATCTATCTATCTATCTATCTATCTATCTATCTATCTATCACAATACGTTCATATCTCTCTATCCATCTGTCTGTCTATCTCAGTCTGTTCGTATATCTGTCTCTATGAATCTATCTTTCATAAACCTACTTGAAACGTACGAAACAGAAACCAATCAAAGGAGAGAAGATCTTAATGTCCCCTCCCTGCCTTACTCCATTAAAAGAAAAGCAAACGAAAAAACAACCAACCATATTTTTAACAGCAAGCAAATATGACGTCTCAGAATACATCAAGAAACTCTTTCATTTTCGAAGATAAATTATTACCACCAGAATAATAGAGAAATTTCTACGGGAATCTTTCAAGAAAACAGTGTCTATGGTTTATATTAATATTCGTTTTACAAAATTTACAATTGGCATATGCATTCACACACTAATATATATATATATATATATATATATATAAACATGCGGTGTAGATATAGAAGAATCTAAAGGAGTATCCTGTACATGAAATAGTAGGATAACTTTGTAGAGAGCTCTAAATATATATTAATATAAATACATATAGAGCAAATACATGTAAAAATGAAGACAAACACGTTATTCCATTGTTAAGCGGAAGTATGACCTATTTCAGTCAGACCATTATCAGCTTCCATCTTTATTGAAGAAAAATGTTACCCGATATAAATTCTGGGACTTATATATAGCTATTGGGCGTGGTTATACGCGCTAAAAAGTCTACCTTCTTCTACCGGACGCTCGTGGTCTAGGGGTAGAATCGCCTACTGATACCGATCCGGTCGGGTTTCAATCCTGGGTAACGAAGCGATTGGAGTCTAACCGTACTGATGAGCTGCGAAACAGGTCTGTCTGCGAATGTTATAGTTTACATTGCTATACGGAAATTTTCATGTTTCGAGACTTTTACCTTTTCACCAGGCAATGTTAGCTCATTTTGGGGAAAATTATTTTCATTTTAATACATAAAAACAATGCATTTGTTATTTATAGATGCCTGAAGACAAAACATTATGTGTGTGTTTAATTGAACTAATCAGAGTAGAGATTCATTTGAATGTGAAAAAGATTATATTTTTGGAAATACATGATGTCTTTTTTTCAATATTAACGGCAAGAGTGTTAGTCTATCAAAACCCCTGTCTTGACTGCGTTTCCGTTGACGTATCCATTATTGTTACAAGAATATTATTTTAGATTTTTCAGTATCTCATCATTTTTTAACGCTAAAAAGAACGAAAGAAAACATTTTAAAAGGACTTTTGATCGCAATTATACTATTTTTATTGACCATTTAGTATGTATTTTATACTAATTTTACATAAAACTCTTAATTTGTAAAATTTTTAAATATCTATTTATGGATTAGAAATATTAAAATCTATTTCATTATTTTTATAAAACTTATTACATTATTATTATATTATAAATAGCAGTATAGCCCGGCCTTGCCCGGGTGTAATGAAAGCTTTAAAACTAATCTATGGCCCTGGAGCTCAGACTCGGCCTAAAGAATATTTGAAATAATAAAATAATTGCGACAATTTACCAATAGTATATATATATATATATATATATATATATATATATATATATATATATATACTAGCAGTATAGCCCGGCGTTGCTCGGGTGTAATGAAAGCTTTAAAACTAATCTATGGTCCTGGAGCTCAGACTCAGCCTAAAGAATATTTGAAATAATAAAATAATTGCGACAATTTACCAATAGTATATATATATATATATATATATATATATATACTAGCAGTATAGCCCGGCGTTGCTGGGGTGTAATGAAAGCTTTAAAACTAATCCATGGTCGTGGAGCTCAGACTCCTTTGACGTTGGCACGAAAGACTAAAAAGCAATAGTTGTTTCCAGTTAAAGCGAAACCGTACAATGAAAAAATAATGAATGAATCTAAGCCAAATTTTCATTTCATGGTTTCGATATCAAATAAGTTTTTTCGTCGTAAACTGAATTTTGAAGGCTAAATAAGTCCTCTGAATAAATGGTATCATGGCTGAGTCTATGAACTACAATTATACCTACTTAGAGCCAAACCCGAATCAAAACTAAAATAAAAGGGCTGAAAAAAATACAGACATACAGGCAGATAAACAATATATAAATAATATATATATATATTATCGATTTTCTGCAGTTCTTACAATAGTGCAGAAAATCGATAAAAGGCAAGATGTTTGTGTGTGTGTCTGTTTATCTGTCTGTATGTCCTTTATACAATTCCACAATTTTTCACCAAACTTCACACAAATATTCTTTAGGCTGAGTCTGAGCTGCAGGACCATGGATTAGTTTTAAAGGTTTCATTACACTCGTGCAACGCCGGGCTATACTGCTAGTAAATATATATATATATATATATATATATATATATATATATATTAGGTGCGATTGGTAAATCGTCGCAATTATTTTAATATTTCAAATATTCTTTAAGCTGAGTCTTAGCTCCAGAACCATGGATTAGTTTTACAGCTTTCATTACACCCGAGCAATGCCGGGCTATACTGCCAGTTATGTAATAAATATGTAGACACAACTAAACATCTTCGACTACCGTTTCAATTTTGTAGTGTAAAAGCTTATTTTTAATCTTTTCCTGGGTTTGATACGTGAAGCAACGTTCAAATGTACATAACTTTTGAGTCGACTTCGTTACTATTTCAGAAATATGTGATCTTGGATAGAAATCACGTTAGTCTAAAATATTAACGATTCTTTCTTCTTCTTTTTTTTTTTTAACTTGATTTAATGTTTAAGTGCATTTTGATTCGTCTCTGATCTCCACTACAAAACAATTTCCGACATTGAATTTTTGATGTCATAATGAACTACAAATCTGAAAGTGAATTTAAATCATCTTGAATTAATGAGCGCTCTTCTTTTTGATTGATGTTCTTTGATTTGATACAAGGCAAACTCTGTTTAATGTGTAAAAGAATCTTGACTTGTATCTGATCATCGAAACAGTCTTTCTGGCACTGGAGTTTAGATGTCATAACGAACTCCAAGCCGAAAGTGAATTTATATCAGGTTGCGATAACGAGCTGTCGTCATTGGTATTATTGCAACGATGCAGTTTAGTGCCAACAGCAAATACTTTAGCAGATGATTTGATCTGATGGGGATAGTTAATTTCTTTTTATATTAATAGAGCCTGTTAAAATGTGTTTTGTTGTTTGAAATGTGTACATTAACACGATTCACATTTGCCGTGTAACTTCAGGACGTAGGCTATCATGGTCTTTCACGCCTCTCTATCCCGAGTGGCTCTCAGCACGCTTTCTCCTGTTACTCTTCCCAAAACCAGCTTTGCCATCTACTTGCTCAACCCCATCAAGTATATTACGTGCTGCTTTGCCCTGTCTCTTTATCCGGCTATCTGACATGTGAGTGTCACATTCTCCAAGCTCTCCTTCCTAATTACATGTCCCATAAAATTCAGCTCTCATTTCCTGGTGGTAACGATTAGCTTCTTTTTCGTTTCAATACACTCCAAAAAATAATCGTTGCTCACATATTCGATAGTATCCTCAGCATACTTCTGTAGAACCACATTTCGGTTACTTCATGTCTATGTTTCATCTTTGAGGAGATAGTCCAGCATTCACTGTCATTTTTTAAGAACTAACATCACATAGCAATCTATTATTCTCTTCCTTGTCTCTAGCGAAATTTTCCTGTCATTATGCTTTACTCAGCTTCTGCAAATTCACCTTAAAATCTCAGTGTGGCACATTCCATCTTCTTCTTCTTCTTCTTCTTCTTCTTCTTCTTCTTCTTCTTTTATGTGCCATATCCTTTCAGGACGTAGGCGATCATGTCTTTCCACATATCCCTGTTCCTGGTAGCGTTCTGTCATCCACTAGCTCAAGCCCATAAATCTAGAATATAAATGTATAGAAACTAGCATGATCAGAAAATGAGGGATCAGTTTATATATTGATTATGATATAGATTTGATCCCCACTTTATATCCACATTATAATTTCTTATAAACAGTTGGCATATATATTCTTCTTTTATGTACCGTGTCCTTTCAGGACGTAGGCGTTCATGGCTTTCCACGTTTCCCTATCCCTGGTGGCTCTTAGTATGTTTTCTCCTGTTACACCATGCAACCCTCATTACGTCATCCACTAGCTCAAACCCATAAATCTAGAATATAAATGTATAGAAAGTAGCATGATCACAAAATGAGGGATCAGTTTATATATTGACTATAATATAGAATTTATCCCCCAATTTATATCCACATTAAAATTTTCTATAAACAGTTGGCATATATATTCTTCTTTTATGTGCCGTGTTCTTTCAGGACGTAGACGATCATGGCCCTCCACGTATCCTTATCCCTGGTGACTCTTAGCACGCTTTCACCTGTTACACCACACAACCTTTGTTCTGTCATTCACCTGATCAGGCCCTTCAAATATCTTATCGGCTGCTTCCCTGTCTCTTTTTCCCTCTATCTGGCCTGTTAGTATCAGGTTCTCCAAGCCCTTCTTCCTCATTGCATGTCACAGGAACTTTAGTTGTCTCTTCCTGATACACAGTATTAATTTCCTTTTCGTTTCCATCATTTCCAAAATCTCATCATTGCTCATATGTTTGGTCAATGATATACGCAGCATCTTTCTGTAGAACCATATTTCAGTTGCTTCAAGTCTTTCCTTCATCTTTGATGATATTGTCCAGCATTCACTGCCATATTGAAGAACTGGCATCACATAGCAATCCAGTACTCTCTTCTTTGTTTCTAGCGAAATTGTCCTGTTTCTTAATACTTTACTCAACTTCTGGAATGCCTCCTTGTGCTTTTGGATCTCAGGAATACAAATGTAGAGAAACTGCTGTGACCACAAAATGAGGGGTCAGTTTATATATTAATTGTAATATGGAATTGATCCCCCACTTTATATCCAGCATTCTTCTGTAGAACCACATTTCAGTTGCTTCAAGTTTTTCCTTCATCTTTGATGATATTTTCCTGCATTCACTGCCATATTGAAGAACTGACATCACATAGCAATCCAGTACTCTCTTCTTTGCTTCTAGTTAAATTGTCTTGTTTCTTAATACTTTACTCAACTTCTGGAATGCCTCCTTGTGCTTTTGGATCTCAGGAATACAAATGTAGAGAAACTGCTGTGACCACAAAATGAGGGGTCAGTTTATATATTAATTGTAATATGGAATTGATCCCCCACTTTATATCCAGCATTCTTCTGTAGAACCACATTTCAGTTGCTTCAAGTTTTTCCTTCATCTTTGATGATATTGTCCAGCATTCACTGCCATATTGAAGAATTGACATCACATAGCAATCCAGTACTCTCTTCTTTGTTTCTAGTGAAATTGTCCTGTTTCTTAATACTTTACTCAACTTCTAGAATGCTTCTTTCACCATGCCAATTCACCTTCGGAATCTCAGTGTCAGATTTTCCGACTTCTGTTAGAACATTTCCTAGGTATTTAAATTTCTGAACCTGCTTGATTTTAGAGTCCCTCATCTGTAGAACAATTCCTATGTATTTACAATTTTTACCTCCCCGTCCATGTATGACACTCATTAATTTGTATTTTTATTGGTATTATTATCCTTTTTTTTTTTTTTGATGACCATGCTTTCGTATTAGGTCTGTTTTTCTATTTCTTTTAGCTACCTTCTATCGGGAGATTTCTAGTTTTTTGCACTTTCTGCTAACGGCACTGTATCGTTAGCGTATCTTATATTGTTCAGACTTTGGCCGCCAATGACGAATCCCGGCAACACTTCTAGGTCTTTCAGTATTGTCTCACTGTATATTTTGAATAGATCCTGAGTTAAAACGGAAGGTTGAGTGTTTCTTTTTTGAATTTTAAACAAAGATAAGATATCTTTGCTTCAGGTATTACTTAAATACCTGGCTAAAGTCATTGCCTAAATGGATTTTTTAAATATTTACAAGTCATTCTACGATTATAATGACGTTTTCAATTCTTAGCATTTTGCTCACTCTCTTAAAATAATTATTTTGCAATTCCGATGCCTTTGCCATTTTCTCCATCAGATATGTTAAAAAACATCTGTGCCGTACTTTTAATAATCATTTTACGCAAGGCATGAATGTTATTGGGGCGTATATAGTTACAGTAAGAGAAAAAAGGAATGCAGGAAATGTCAAAAAAAAAAAAAAAGATAAAAAATTAGGCCTCAGTTCAGGGTGGGAAGTCGGTACACACACTCCAAACGAGTCCAGTGTCGAATTGGCGGAGAATCTGCGGGCGAAACCTTGTCTGTTAAAGAGGTGAGGACCTTTAATCCGTTGATTAGAGGCAGGATTGAAGGCTTACTGTTGTTTAGCACGCTTTTACAGAGCCTCCAGTAGTCTTTGGAGCCGAACTTACGGGATGCTATGCGCTGCTTCATTACTGTGAAACAAATAAACTGTAAACAAAATTCTACCCTAACAGCTTCTTTTCTCGCACTTACCGCCTGTGGAATTTACTTCCGTTTACTTGCTTCCCCGACAGCTACAATCTCCAAGAATTTAAATGTAAAGTCAGTAGTCATCTCCTATATCACTAACTTGCTCTCTCTCTCTCTCTCTCTCTCTCTCTCTCTCTCATGCTTCTTTCTTCGTCCACACCAACTCTCATCAATATTCTCATACTTCTCCTACCCTCTTCCTGATATCCCCTGTAATCTGTCACTCTTTCTCATAACTTACCTCCTATGTAACCCCCTGCTCAACAGTGGCAGTAAAATGCCTTTGCTTGGGGCGACACGATTATAAAACATTTTTTTAAAAAAGATGGATGAGATTCAAGTAGATAAAAAAAAAGGCATTTGACGTTGCTTTTAAACTTCTGGAGATTGTAGCTATCAGAGAAGCAAGCAAATGGGGATGAATTCCACAAACGGGGAGTGAGAGAAAAGAAACTGTCAGAGTAGAAGTGAGGATTAAATCTAACTGGATGCCAGTCTAGTAGCCCGAGTAAATACACCTGGTTGAGGTACCAGGCGAAAAATCTTCTCAGAGCAGATGATATGAAATTACTTGTAGAAAAGACAATTGGAAAACACCTCTCGTTGGTGAGAAAGTGACTGAAATCGAGATGCCAGGTTAGGATCATTTATATTGCATATCCTTCTTTGGATTTAGTCGAGAACCGTAATATGAATATCAGGAGCACTCGACCATACATGACAACATTATTTAATACACGGACGAATTTTACGTTTATAATTGTGCAAAGTGGATCCTGACCGATACAGTGATCAAACAGTAGCAGTAGGTTACCATTACTTTCTGCGGTAGACTGGTTGCCACCCAAAGCTATAGAACCCAATCTGTCCTGTTATTTAACCCATAACTGGAAGGAAGAGACGGATTAATACCTTTCCCAAAAGTATTAGCGTGTAAGTGAATGCATGGAATTCAACTGGAATTCGAACTCGGCTTCCCGATTTCTGGTTCTGAGCCGATATCCCCTGCACCACACCTCATATGAAGGAAATACAATGCCTTGATACATAAATATACGTGAAATTTGGTTAAAACACAATGCCAGCTCAAATTCCAAAAAGAGGGAAATAGAGACGACAATAATTTTTGATTTCGTAGCTGATAACCGGAGGCAAATATTAAAAACTCGACTTAAATTGCAAGTAAATCTTTTCACGTTGCATATCATTTCTATCATTTTGTAAATCAAATTATATCTAATAGAATTCAAATAGTGCTTCTTAACCCGAGAACACTAACCATGGGTATATTGTCAGTCAGTTAAGTTCCATACGTGATACACGCTTGGACGATCATGTTTCGAAAGAGACATGACTGACTGGGCAGAAGATTTTCTATCCTGCTATTTAAACTATTGCTGAAGAGAGAAGAGACTGATTGTATTAATAAGTAGTAATTAGTGGGGGATCAGTTTATTACTTAATAACAATAGAAAACCGATCCCTCACTTTATGCCCAGTAGTAGCTTTGCTTATGTTTCCAACTATTATCTTCATTCAGTCATTTATGTGCCATACGTGATACACACTTTGGGCGATCATGTCTCGAAAGAAACATGACTGACTGGGCAGAAGATTTTCTATCATGCTCTTTAAACTATAGCTGAAGGAAGAAGAGACGGATTGTATTAATAAGTAGTAGTTAGTGGGGGGTCAGTTTATTACTTAATAATAATAGAAAATTGATCACCCACTTTATGCCCAATAGAAGCTTTACTTATGTTTCCAACTATTATCTTCATTCAGTCAGTTAAGTGCCATACATGACACCCAGAAGAGACATGTCTGACAGCGTAGAACATTTTCCCACAGTACGTTGTCATTACTTTCCGCGGAAAACCCAGTCTGTGCTGTTATTTATCCCATCAATGGAGGAAAGAGGCGGATTAATACCATTCCCAAGAGCACTTGGTCGTAAGTGAATGCAACGAATTCAACTGGAATTCGAACTCGGCTCCATAATTTCTCGTTCTGAGTCTATATCTACTGAACCACAAAGTACATCCGGAAGTACCCAGCGCAATTGACGCCATTTTAATTATAATTTAAATACAATGTTTAGGACCCGATATTCTTACTTAAATGATGTTTTTCAGCTTCTATAAGTGTTAACTCAAAGTATTAATTTTGAAGTACATGCATGTAGAACATTTCAAATAAAGATTTATATTTAATAAACATTCAGCACAAAATCTACTCTAGCATCTACGCATCGTTCATTCAGCAATGAATTAGAACACCTCCAACTATTGGGTGTGTATAATGATAATATACACGCTATAAAGTTCTGCCTCCTTCTACTGAGAGCCCGTAGCTCAGAGGTAGAATGGCTGACTGACGCCAATTCGGTCTGGTTTCAATCCTGGGTAAAAAGTAATCGGCTGTCTAACCATACTGATGAGCTGTGATACAGCAAAACAGATATGTCTGCGGATGACTATAAAATATATATATATATGTGTGTGTGTGTGCGTGTGAGAGAGAGAGAGAGAGAGAGAGAGAGAGTGTGTGTGTGTGTGTGTGTGTGTGCGCGCTCACGCGCTACTGCGTGTGTTTTTGAACAAGTAGAGAAATGGGGTAATTGTCAAAGAGAGAGAAAGGCAAATGGAAGAGAAGCCTTTGGCCACCACTGAAAGCATTTCATTCGATGAAAAGACCGTAAAATCAGCCGTATTACCGTCTGAAGCCGTTTGGTGAAAATATGTGATGACCCATCACTTTGATCAGCATAAGCTTGATTCGCAATCTGATGAGGACGTGTATCAAAGGTAGAAAGTGTTCTTCAGCTTAATGAGTGACCACACACAAACGCTAACAGAGCCCGCCAACTGATCGCTTTTGCTCTGGCCGGCAGAAATTCAAAAAATGTCGGCGACAAAACGATAAGGACTTTTGATTGGTCGCTGATAGCCGGAAAGCAGAGTTGTAAACTTAACGTAAATTTCAAGAAAAGTTTTTTAGTATGAATACAATCTTTACCATTCTGTGATTAAAATTACTCACAATAGGCAATGGAACTTGCTTCTTGGTGCAGTTGATTGCTTACTTTAACATAGTAAGCACAGAATGAAAGATGTTGCCGTAAAAATATACGAACGAATATGTCTTTATGTATGTATATATGTATACGTATCTGTGTGTGTCTGCGTGTGGGAGAGAGGAAGTTTTATGCTCACTTGTGAAACATCAAACATCAGAAAGTTTTAAGGATTCAAATTAGGTTAGAAATTGTGATTGTTCTTCCGAATACCTGTCGAGGCCGAAGAGAATAAAAGGCTTGTGAAGATTTACGATAAAAACGAGAGATAATAAAATTAAGCGAAAACGTTGGATGGAGAGGTAGACAGGGCTCGTGTGGGATGAGAACAATGTGAGATAGACAGGGTGTGCCTGCGTGTGTATGATAATGAAAAGGAGTGAGAGAGACAGACACACAGGCACATGTATATATACACATGGAGGGATAGATAGATAGATAGATAGATAGATAGAAATGAACAGACTGAGATAGATAGATAGATAGATAGATAGATAGATAGATAGATAGATAGATAGATATGAAGAGATGGCATTAGATAGATAGATAGATAGATAGATAGATAGATAGATAGATAGATAGATAGATATGAACAGATGGCGTTAGATAGATAGATAGATAGATAGATAGATAGATAGATATGAACAGATGGCGTGAGATAGATAGATAGATAGATAGATAGATAGATAGATAGATAGATAGATAGATGGCGTTAGATAGATATATAGATAGATAGAGATGAACAGATGGGTTAGATAGATAGATAGATAGATAGATAGATAGATAGATAGATAGATAGATAGATATGAACAGATGGAGTTAGATAGATAGATAGATAGATAGATAGATAGATAGATAGATAGATGGCATTAGATAGATAGATAGATAGATAGATAGATAGATAGATAGATATGAAGAGATGGCGTTAGATAGATAGATAGATAGATAGATATGAACAGATGGCGTTAGATAGATAGATAGATAGATAGATAGATAGATAGATAGATATGAACAGATGGCGTGAGATGAGATAGATAGATAGATAGATAGATAGATAGATAGATATGAACAGATGGCGTTAGATAGATAGATAGATAGATAGATAGATAGATATGAACAGATGGCGTTAGATAGATAGATAGATAGATAGATAGGTAGATAGATAGATATGAACAGATGGCGTTAGATAGATAGATAGATAGATAGATAGGTAGATAGATAGATAGATAGATAGATAGATATGAACAGATGGCGTTAGATAGATAGATAGATAGATAGATAGATAGATAGATAGATAGATAGATATGAACAGATGGCGTGATAGATAGATAGATAGATAGATAGATAGATAGATAGATAGATAGATAGATATGAACAGATGGCGTTAGATAGATAGATAGATAGATAGATAGATAGATAGATAGATATGATGGCGTTAGATAGATAGATAGATAGATAGGTAGATAGATAGATATGAACAGATGGCGTTAGATAGATAGATAGATAGATAGATAGGTAGATAGATAGATAGATAGATAGATATGTACAGATGGCGTTAGATAGATAGATAGATAGATAGATAGATAGATAGATAGATATGAATAGATGGCAATAGATAGATAGATAGATAGATAGATAGATATGCACAGATGGCGTTATTATAGATAGATAGATAGATAGATAGATAGATAGATAGATAGATAGATAGATAGATATGAACAGATGGCGTTATATAGATAGATAGAGAAAGAGTTCTACATTTTTTTGTCTACGTCCTGCAAAGAATAAATATCACAGAAACAGGGGCCCATTCTTCTTCTATGTAAGAAAAAGAATGGGCCCACGTTTCTGTGATATCTTTTTCAAGATGATTTTGAAAAACAACATTTTGCACCATCCATGTTTTCTCGGAACAGAAATTGTATATTTTGCTTAAAATAGGCCAAAATATTCAATTCACAGATATATTCTGCAGTTTAAATATGTGAGTGACATAGTTAAAACATTTCATTTCAGACTAAAATGGTTCATCATTTAAGAAAAAATATCCAAATCTTTTTAAATTCTAAGCTAGCTTAGTTGACATTAGCTAACTTCAAAATGCTTGATATTAGGAGAGAAATATCTCACTGGAATTATTCTTGTGCCCTTAATATTTTAACTTGCTAACATTTTGGGATTTTTGTTTCTTCTCTACTTTCCACTGAAGAAGCTCTTTAAAAGTCATCGAAGAAAAGCGATCTTAGTTTTTCTTTAAATAAGATTTTATTATATCTGGAATTGTCAATCAGTCTCTGTGTAATAAGCATAGAAACATTGAACAATAAGGGTTGCGGTGATATTTTGCGAGTGTAGTTGAGGCTAGCAAACTTTTCTTTAATAGCGCTTTCAATAGCCACCAAACGCCAAATAGGTGTAGCCTTTTTTGCATATTTCCCACCCATCCCTAACATTACCAACATCTTCTACAGCCGTAGACAAGCAGCAGAGCATGCTGTTTCCGAATTTCTATTTCAGAGGCGGTACCCAATTCACAGGTATCGGAATTTTTTTACTTGTTTTATTTTAGATTCTCTAAATTGCAGTTGGTATATTGGCCTTCCCTTTGTGCTGACGACCATACTTTTTTTTAATTATTTCTCCCCAAGAAAGAGATTTCACTGCCACTGTTGCGCAGGGGGTTACATTGGGGGAAGTGATGAGAAAGAATGGTTAGCGGGTTACATAGCGGAAACTGATGAGAAAGAATGGTTAGGGGGTTACATCGGGAGAATGATGAGAAAGTGTGGTTAGGGGGTTACACAGGGGAAGTGATGAGAAAGTGTGGTTAGGGGGTTACATCGGGAGAATGATGAGAAAGTGTGGGTAGGGGGTTACACAGGGGAAGTGATGAGAAAGAGTGGTTAGGGAGTTACATCGGGAGAATGATGAGAAAGAGTGGTTAGGGGGTTACATCGGGAGAATGATGAGAAAGTGTGGTTAGGGGGTTACACAGGGGAAGTGATGAGAAAGTGTGGTTAGGGGGTTACATCGGGAGAATGATGAGAAAGTGTGGGTAGGGGGTTACACAGGGGAAGTGATGAGAAAGAGTGGTTAGGGAGTTACATCGGGAGAATGATGAGAAAGAGTGGTTAGGGGGTTACATCGGGAGAATGATGAGAAAGTGTGGTTAGGGGGTTACACAGGGGAAGTGATGAGAAAGAGTGGTTAGGGGGTTACATCGGGAGAATGATGAGAAAGTGTGGGTAGGGGGTTACACAGGGGAAGTGATGAGAAAGAGTGGTTAGGGGGTTACATCGGGAGAATGATGAGAAAGTGTGGGTAGGGGGTTACATCGGGAGAATGATGAGAAAGTGTGGGTAGGGGGTTACACAGGGGAAGTGATGAGAAAGAGTGGTTAGGGGGTTACATCGGGAGAATGATGAGAAAGTGTGGGTAGGGGGTTACACAGGGGAAGTGATGAGAAAGAGTGGTTAGGGGGTTACATCGGGAGAATGATGAGAAAGTGTGGTTAGGGGGTTACACAGGGGAAGTGATGAGAAAGAGTGGTTAGGGGGTTACATCGGGAGAATGATGAGAAAGTGTGGTTAGGGGGTTACACAGGGGAAGTGATGAGAAAGAGTGGTTAGGGGGTTACATCGGGAGAATGATGAGAAAGTGTGGTTAGGGGGTTACATAGGGGAAAGTGATGAGAAAGAGTGGTTAGGTGGTTACATAGGGGAAGGTGATGAGAAAGAGTGGTTAGGGGGTTACACAGGGGAAGTGATGAGAAAGAGTGGTTAGGGGGTTACATCGGGAGAATGATGAGAAAGATTGGTTAGGGGGGTTACATCAGGAGAATGATGAGAAAGTGTGGTTGGGGGTTACACAGGGGAAAGTGATGAGGAAGAGTGGTTAGATATGGGAAATGTCAGAATGAGTGTTATAGACGGGTAAGGATATTGTGGATGAGGGTTGTGTAAATGGGAAGAGTGCTTGAGAGAATCGGTTTTCTTGATGTTTATACTCAGTCCCTTGTTTTTACTTTCTTTTGCTAACTTCTGTAGAAGGTCCTGGCTTTTGCTATGTCTGACGAAATGACTCACATTATGCTTGAATAAAGACAGTGGATCTCATGTCATACCAACGGATGTTGTTGGAGTGAAAGTAAAACACTAAATAAACCTATTAAAGGTAATTGGTTTCTTGAAACAGTTTTCGATTTTCTGCTTTCTTTCTCTCTGAGTACTTCGTAAGATTTTCCTCTCCAGAAAGACAGGCTCACGTAAATACAATAGAACCTGCCGTATGCGACTCTTTCCGTCGGCGACCATCTGTTCTTAACGACCGTTTTTCTATGCACGGACGATTTGCTAATGTTAATTAACTATTAGTGAGCAACCACCTTCAGAACAAGACCAGCGACTAATATGAACTAGTGAACATCAAAGAGCAACCAACGGCTTTAAAAAAATCCATTTTGGTTCATAAACTACGAACTTCTAAATTAGGAGAAACTCAATGAGTAATCTATTTCATATTGATCTGATCTCAGCCAGGAACAATTCCTCATTGTTTTGTTATTGTTGTGTTGTATCAAACTTATTTCTTGTGGAAATGTACATTGCTTGAGTTCACCTCTCGGTCAAACATCGACTGATTTGTACAACATGTATTACACTTGACATCTTCAAGGGCAGTTAAATCCAAACCACCTAAACCCATTAACCTCTCCTTTACTAATATCCGAGGCATTCGTACTAACTTTCCTAGTGTAGAAGCGTTCCTGCATGAAAAGTCCCCTGACATCCTCGCGCTCTGCGAAACTAACCTCAACTCTGCTATTCCCTCCTCTGGCCTCTTCATCCCTGGGTTATCTTCCCCTTTTAAGGAAGGATTCCACTGTCCACATGCATGGGCTGGGTGTTTATGTCAGCGAACACCTCCCTATAACTAGGGTAACTTCACTCGAATCTACTGACCACCAATACATATGTCTCCGCTTGTCTCTCCTCAGTTCGGTTAGCTACCTATTCTTCCTTTACCGTTCTCCCTCCTCTCCTGACTGCTCCCTACTAGATAGCATTGCCGACGACATAGATAAGGCTATTTCCTATCACCCATTCGCCCACATATTTGTATTTGGAGACCTCAATGCCCATCACTCCGAGTGGCTTGAAAACGCCGTTACTGATTCGGCGGGCATTCACGCCATGAACTTTGCTATTTCCCAATCCCTTACGCAAGTGGTGGACTTCCCCACTCGCTTCCCAAGCACTCCCTCGGGTCATTCCTCACTGCTAGATATATGTTTCACCTCTGCGCCTGACGCCTGTCAAGTCTCGCAGCTTTGCCCTCTCGGCAACTCCGACCACGCTGTAGTCTCCCTCAGTATTTCTTTCCAATGTCACTCCCCCCAGGAGCCCCCTACTTATAAAACCTCCTACCTCTACCAAAAAGCTGACTGGGATGCCTTTCGCGATTTCCTCTGCGACGTCCCTTGGGGAAAAGTGTTTGACCTATCAGTTGATGACTGTGCCTCTGAGGTCTCGTCATGGATGAAAGCTGGCATTGATGCCTTCATACCCACCAGGAAGTATTGCTTAAAACCTCATTCCTCTCCGTGGTTCTCTTCGGCCTGCTCAGCCGCCATTGCCCACAGGAACCATTACTTCCGTCTATTCCGGAGACAGCCAACTGATCACCATAGGCGCCTGTTCACATCTGCTCGCAGTGAGTGCAAGAGAACCCTAAAGAACGCCAAACAGTTGTTTACTGAGATAATGCGACAGCACATAGCTGACAGCAAGTTCGGCTCCAAAGACTATTGGAGGATGTGTAAACGAGTGCTCAACAATAGGAAATCCTCAATACCTCCTTTAATCCATGGATTTGAGGTTCTCACGTCATCTGCGGACAAAGCTGAGTGCTTTGCCCGCAGATTCTCATCCAACTCCACATTCGACTCGTCCGGAGTGCACCCACCCGACTTCCCTATTAGAACTGAGGCCAAACTGCACGACGTATATATTACCCCGACAGTAGTATCCAGAGTAATCTCAAAACTCGACCCCCATAAGGCGTGGGGAGACGATGGAATCCCGGTGATAGTCCTTAAGAGGTGTGCCCCTGAACTTTCCCCTGTCCTCTCTAAACTGTTTAACTACTGCCTTTCTGCTTCCTGCTTTCCTGCATGCTGGAAATTCTCCTCAGTCGTTCCTGTCTTTAAGAATTGTGGTGAACCCTCGGACCCATCCAACTATCGCCCTATCAGTCTTCTACCGATATTCGGGAAAGTATTCGAGGCTATAATCAATGCTGAAATAGTTCATCATCTCACCGCCCACAAACTGTTCTCCGACAGGCAATATGGATTCCGCTTTGACAGGTCCACGGCCGACCTGCTAACATCTGTAACGGAGTACATGCTACAGGCCCTTGATGAGTCTGACGAGGCTCGCGCGGTTGCTCTGGACATCTCCAAGGCTTTCGACAGGGTTTGGCACCCTGGCCTCCTATGCAAACTACGCGGTTATGGTATTGCCGGTCGCCTGCTTGACCTAATCCAATCTTTCTTAAATAACCGCAAAATGAAGGTCGTTCTAAATGGGCGTGCCTCTTCGTCCTACAGCACGAATGCTGGTGTCCCACAGGGCTCTATCCTGGGCCCGACGCTCTTCCTTATTTTCATCAACGATCTCCCAGATGTGATCAAGTCCCAAGTAGGCATCTACGCAGATGACACTAGAATATACTCCTGCTCCAGTAAGAAACCTGTTGTAGCGGACAGACATAATCTTGCTGCTGACCTTGAGCGGGATCTACACTCTGTGGTGAACTGGGGCAAGAAGTGGCTTGTCAACTTCAATTCCTCTAAGACCAAGCTCTTGTCTGTCAACCATTACAGGCAACCTCTTCTGCCTCCCATAAGCATGGACCAGGTGATTCTCCCGGAGAGTAATACACTACGCCTCCTCGGACTTACCCTGTCCTCAGACTTCAAATGGAACCACTATAATTGAATCCATAGCAAAATCTACTGCTAAGAAGGTTGGGTCACTATGTCGATCCAGGATGTTTTTTCCACCTGAATCCATCCTGCATATATACAAGTCAACCATCCGTCCGTGCATGGAGTACTGCTGCCATTTATGGTCAGGTGCCCCTGCCGTTCTCCTCAGTGTTCTTGACAAGCTCCAAAGGAGAGTCTGTAATGTGATAGGTACTGATCTGGCGACTCGACTTTCCCATCGTCGAAATGTGGCCTCCCTCTGTCTCTTCTATAAATACTTTCATGGCTTCTGCTCGGATGAGCTTAAGTCACTGATGCCTCCTCAACAGGTGTTTGCTCGTGCAACCAGACTGGCAACTGGGTCCCACCCATTCACAGTCAGGTTAGCCAAATGCAGACGACAATTCTACTCCTGCAGCTTCCCCTCTCGCACTTCCCGCCTGTGGAACTCACTCCCGTATTCTTGCTTTCCTGACGGCTACAACCTCCAGTAATTTAAATGAAAAGTTAATACTCATCTACTAACCACTGGACTCTAGCTCTCTCCCCTCCTCTGTATAACCTTCCCTTTCTCTCCACCTATGTATCTGTCATCGCACCTGCTTTCTCAGCTTTCTATTGTTCCTTTCTAACTAGTTTGTACTCCTCACTCTTTTCTAATTAATCTTTTTACATGTATGTAACCCCCTGCACATCAGTGGCGTTTCTGCCTTGCTCGGGGTGAAATGATTAAAAAAAAAAATCACAGTCTCTGTACTGATTTGGATAAATTCAGGGATTGGGAAAATCACAATTATTTCCCTTTCTCAAATGTCTATCTCTTTCGTTCCTTTATTTTTTTGTGTATCTATCTACCCTATTTCTATCTGGGTATATCTGTCTCTATCTCTCTGTTTCTCTACCCACAAAAACGATCGCTGTCAGTTTTTTTTATGTTTTATTTTTTTTCCATGTATTATCGCAGATTCTCTTTTGCTATCACTCACTTCTAAGAAAAAAACTGAAACCGTATACTTTTTTAGTTCACTTAATAAATATTTTTTGTGAATGTATATTTTGGTCCATTGTTGACTGTTGTAAATACGTTTTTAAAATTTTTAAATGAATTATGCTGAATAAGTTTCTTTAAAATTAAGACATTTTCTTATGTTCACATTCATTTATTACCAGATTCCATGATAAAAGTTTAATATGTCCATTCTGGTGAGTGCAGTATACGTTCCTGGCGTAAATAGGTCATGACTATGAGCCTTTAGTGAGCGACCACCCGAAGTATGCGACCAGTTTTTAATGGCAGTAGGGGAGGTCGCATACGTCAGGTTCCACTGTATTTATAAAACTATAAAAGAAAACCAGTGTTAACAGGTAAAAAGCAACCGTGGAGAATAATTAATTATACAATTAGATTTAATGGAAAGTGAACATTGTCAAATGAAGTTATCATTTTATTCATTGATTAAATTGGGATTTCAAGAAATTCCAGTTGAAGGAAAAATGAAAAAAAAAACCCGAAAGTTTATTCACTTTCGTATTTACAGTGAAATCAACAAAAAAAAAACGCATCTTTAAAGTGAATATAATATAATTCTATTGTTCAAATAGAACTTTAAAATAATTTGACGCAATTGTTCCTTCCTGAACAACTGGAATTTTTAAGATATCATTTCAAAGATAATTTAACTAGATTCTTATAAGTTTTCCTTCCCTAATGCGTCCGAATAATTATGGCAAATTCAATATTGTAAAAATGTCATCAGCTCTCAACACGGTATCTACGTATCTACGTCTATGACCCAACTATTTACCCCTTTTACAATATTACATCTGATTCGATCAATAATGTTAAATTATCTGCTGATGTAAAGAATGTTCTAAAATCTTCTGTTAACGAGGGCAAGAAATGTCTTGTTAAATTTTAAAAACTTCAAAAGAAAACTGCCTCTTTATTAATAATCTCACGAACCACTATCTGCCTTCCATCTGTCTTCCGTCAACATCGATGATTCTAAAAGTTAAATGAAAAGTTATGCCTTCTCTGTCTAACGTTCTTTTCTCATACCAAATGGAAGGATCATATTGAATATATTGCAACATATGCTCTTACGGAAATTGGTTCACTCTGCTAGTAACTTGGACTCTCCAGAATCTTCCATATTTGTAAGTTTACGATTCGTCTATTTTTCGAGTATTGCTACCACACTTGGTCTTGGGTTTCAACTATATATTTAGAAATTCTTGATGTGATTCAAATAAGAATCTGTAATATTTTAGATTCTGCTCTGACATCTCGGGTTCAGTCATATTTTTTTACAATCGTAATGTAGCTGGATGTGCGTTGTAGTGCAATGGATATCGGCTCGGAACAAGAAATCGGGGAGCCGAGTTCGAATTCCAATCGAATTCCTTGCATTCACTTACGCACCAATACCCTTGGGTAAAGTATTAATCCGTATCTTCCCTCCAGTTATAGGTTAAATTATAGGACAGATTGGGTTATATAGCCTTGGTTGGCAACCAGTCTACCGCAGAAAGCAATGGCAAACTACTGCGGTATAATCTTCTGCCCAGTCAGTCATGTCTCTTTCAAGACATGATCGCTCAAAGCGTGTATCACGTATGGCACTTAACTGACTGACTGAAGATAATAGATGGAACATAAGTAAAGCTTTTACTGGACATAAAGTGGGGGATCAGTTTTCTATTGTTATTAAGTAATAAAATGATCCCCCATTAATTACTACTTTTTAATACAATCCGCCTCTTTTCTCTTCAGCTATAGTTTAAAAAGCAGGATAGAAAATCTTCTGCCCAGTCAGTCATGTCGCTTTCGAGATATGTTCGCCCAAAGCGTGTATTACGTATGGCACTTAACTGACTGAATGTAGCTTCGAAGTGCCTTTTCTAAAAAAAAAATTACTTCAGGGTAATTTTTCTGATGACCTTTGTCTATGGTACCAAAACTTTATGAATTTAAAGACAGTACAGAATTGGCAACAAGTTCTCATTATTAAAGAGTTGAAGTTGTTAGATTGAACCGTAAGTTCTTTGCGAACAGTTTCTTCTCTCGCTCTTCTCATCTGTGGAATTCTTTTTTCGCTTCTGATTTTCCAGCAAACTGTGGTCTTCAAAAATTTACAAGCAATATCAAATCTTTTTATTGCTTTCTTCATTCCTCTTCATGTATTTTAAATCTCCTTTTTTTTAAATCGCATCACCCCAAGCATAGCGGTAACGCCACTGATGTGCAGGGGCTACATAAGAGTAAAAATATTAGGGGGCTACATAAGAGTAAAAAGATTAGGGGGCTACATAAGAGTAAAAGGATTAGATAGGAGAGAGTGAAGAGAAAGACGAACCAGTTAGAAAGGAGCAAGAGAAGTACGGTAATACAAGTGTGATGACAGTTGCAAAGGTGGAGAAAAAGGAAAGGATATACGGGGTAGTGTAGAAAGAACTAGAGTCAAGTGGTTAAGAGATGAGTATTGACATTGCATTTAAACTTCTGAAGGTTGTAGCCGTCAGGAAAGCAAGAATATGGAAGCCAGTTCCACAGGCGGTAAGTGCGAGAAATAATAGTCATTGTTTCACACTAAGTAACTCACTGTCTCTTATTCGTTTTGTTGCCTTGCTTTGGTGAAATGATAAAAAAGGAATATAGCATAGTGGTAAAATTAAGGCGAACAAAGAAACGTAGGGAAAAAGGACTAATCATTAACAAGGAAAGGGGTCAATGCCTATAAGACCCAGGAATTGGGTAGTAGTGAAAAGATTGGGATAGTATGTATTTAAGATATAGTTTAACGAGAAAAATTGTCTAACACGACAAGTGAAACAACTTTCCTAGTCACAGATTTGTATCTAAAATATTAAAAATGATGATATGACAGCTACTAATGTCTAAAGCGATTTCTGAAGAGAATTTCCTAAATAAACCAAAAATCGTGTGTAAGACTTGTGGCTGCTCACCAGATATATTCAGCATATACACTGATGCAATCCTGAGACAATTAAATTTAAATTTATTATTGATGGCAGCAAATACAACATCATAAACTATAAAAGTTTTGATAATAACTATTTTTAATCGTTTCACCCCAAGCAAGTCTGTATCGCCACTGATGCGCAGGGGGCTCAATAAGAGCAAAAGTTTGGACAAGAGGAGAGTGAAGAGAAAGACGGACGAGTTACCGTGGATGTCAGAAAAAGGGCAAGAGAAGGATGGAAACTCAGGTGTGAAGACAGTCGTAAAGGGAAAGAGGAAGGAAAAGAACAAGTTAGAACAAGATATACAGGGTGATACAGAAAGAACTGGGGTCAAGTGAATAAGAGAGCGGTATGGACATTGCATTTAAATTCCTGGAGATTGTAGCCGTCTGGAAAGCGAGTATACGGAAGGGAGTTCCTCAAGCGGGAAGTGCGAGAAAAGAAGCTGATGGAGTAGAATTGACAGCTGCATTTGGTTGATCTAACTGTAAGTAGGTGGGACCTTGTTGCCAGTCTGGTTGCACGAGGAAACTCTATTGGTGGGGGCACCAGTGACTTAAGCACATCGAAGCAGAAGCAATGAAAATATTTGTAGAAAAGACTGAGAAAAGGCACACCACGCCAATGAGAAAGTGGCTGGATTCGATCTGCCAAGCCGGGAACTATCACGTTACAGATTTTCTTTTGGAGCCTTTCGAGAACACAAAGATGAACAGCAGGTACGCCTGACAAGATATGACAGCAGTATTCTATAAATAAGGTGAATTTTTCGGTATAAGGACTTCTACGAGGCTCATTCAATAAATAAGGTGAATTTTTCGGTATAAGTACTTCTACGAATTCATTCAATTAATAAGGTGAAGTTTTTTGGTATAATGACTTCTACGAGGGTCATTCAATAAATAAGGTGAATTTTTCGGTATGAGGACGTTTACGAGGGTTATTCAATAAATAAGGTGATTTTTTTGGTATAAGGACTTCTAGTACAAATAGAAGCTTACTTTTTATTATTTTTAAACATAGTCTCCCAGCAGTGTCACAAACTTTTCCCATCTGCTCACAAGCTTCCGTATTCCCTCAGCGTAAAAGTCTTTGGACTAATGTCTAAGCCAATTGCTCGCGTCTGCTATTTTTCTTAGCTAGGTTTTGCGTCGATGTACTCTCGATAAATATCGATAATCGAAAAAATCGGTTTATAGAAGCAGTAGTCCGATTTTAATCAAATTTGATACACTCATAGACAAAGACATAAGAAACGATATTCAGAAGTTTCAAGGTTGCAGTTCTTACAATAGTGCAGAAAAACGATAATATATATATATATATATATATATATATATATATAAGGCAAGATGTTTTTGAGGCTGAATCTGAGCTCCATGACCATGCATTAGTTTTAAAGCTTTCATTAGACCCGAGCAACGCCGGGCTATACTGCTAGTTCTAAATGAAATTGGAATTATTCTTTTTTAATACTGCACAATATTTTGTGCATCAAATGAATTGTTCTGGTGTCCAATTGTTGTGATTCTTTCCTCATGCTAGGTTCTTCTTCTGATTTGATATATATATATATATATACATATATACATTACCGGCCATAATTATTAGGCCATCCAAGTGTTTTAAAAAAATGATGTATTTCATACTATTTTTAGCATTTATTGCCAAGTGGATAATTCTGAATGAAAAAAGAATGGTTCTCTTATTATTACTGCACAATAACATGTGCATCAAAATGAACTGTTCTGGTGTCCAGTTTTTGTGCTCTCTTCCCCATGCTAGTCTCTTCTTCTTATTGGCCGGCCGAAGCAAAGACATCTTGGCTTACTTATAAAGTTTTGCATAGTAATAATAACAAAAGAACCATTCTATTTTCATTTACAAATATCAAAAGAGATAATGCAGTTTAGTGAGATAGAAGATGACTCTTGAGTTTGCATTTAATTTATTGGAGATTGTAGCTGTCGGGGAAGCAAAAAAATGGAAGAAAAGTCCACAAGCGCGAAGGGCGAGAAAAGAAGCTGATGGAGTAGAATTTGCGTTTCAATTTTATTGTTTTCACAGTAAAATGGTGAGACCCAGTTGCTAATCTTGTGGCTCGAGTAAATTCATATATAGAGGGCACCATTGAGCGAAGTTTTTCGGCGCAGAAACCGTGAAAGTGTTTGTAGAAGAGCCACAGGGAAGCAATGTTGCGCCGGTGACAGTGTGACTGTATCTGAGCTGCCAAGTTTGAATCAATCACTTTACAGATTCGCCGTTGGATTTTGTCAAGGACAACTAGGTGGATAGTAGGAGCACTCGACCAGTTATTGCTGAAATATGGTTAATCCTTCTGGTCTTAAAAAAAACAACAACAAAAAACAAGGGAATAATTGAGAGATGTTATTAAATTCTTAAAGGGTAATGTCGTATAGAAGAAGTGTAACAATGTTTTGGTTATCTGTGTCTGCTTGGTCTAGTAAGTGCGACTTGTTTCTTTTTCCCTCCATCGGTCGATGATATCGTTCGGGAATTCTCCACATATTTGGCTGACTGAATAGTTTCGGATAGACACCGATGATCTCCTTTTAGGCACATAGCGTTAATATTAATTCTGATCACAGCGCCGCAGGGTCGAAGTGTTTGACCCCTAGAGACTTCAGCCATAGGCCGCGGGATGGTTCCATTCATTAACTAGTCATTTTGTCCGATTGAATTAAATCGCTAGTACCAAATCTTCAATAAAGGTCCTCTAACGACGAAAACTCGTGGGACGTAGGGTTTAAGGATGTTGGCTAGAATTGGCTTGAAAAATTCTTAGAAGCGGTTAAATCAAAACGAAGTTTATTCTTCTTGTAGCTATCTGAAAACGAATAAACCGTTTTTAGAAGAATTACAACAATTTCCTCTTTTGTTACAAGGAAAGGCTTTGTTAACGTCATATTCATGAAAAGCTGGTCATGGGCATGGCTGTAAACTTCATCCGGCAGCAAGGACTCTGATTAGGAGGTTCTGAGGAGCATGGAAACACCTCTTAAATGCTGTTGTTCCCAGATTCACTCTGACCCGGAGTGGTAGCACCTGTTAGGGTCCCAACTATGGGCAAATAGTTAATCCCAAAACTAGCGCCAAAACACTATGAAAATATAAAAAATACAATTTTATTGAAATATATACATAAAAATAAACTTTTATAGAAAATATACATTTTTGAAGGAAGAATATTACCAACAAAACATTTTTGGAGAAAAAATTATTATCATAACACATTTTTGAAGGAAAAAATTATCCTCATCAAAACATTTTTGAACAGGAAACTAGAAAACATTTTCAGTTATCTAAAATAAAAAATAATTTTAAAAAATTACATTAAAATCTAACAAAATTAACCTTCTCGCTATAATTAACCATTTATTTATATTATATACTAGCAGTATAGCCCGGCATTGCTCAGGTATAATGAAACCTTTAAAACTAATCCATGGTCCTGGAGCTCAGACTCTTTGGACGTTGGCACTAAAGACTAAAAAGCAATATTTGTTTCCAGTTAAAGCGAAATCGTAGACTGAAAGAAACATGAATGGATGTAAGTCAAATTTTGATTTCCTGGCATCGATATCAAATAAGGTTTTTCGTCGTAAACTGAATTTTGAAGGGTAAGTAAGTCCTCTGAATAAATGGTATCATGGCTGAGACTAAGAACTACAATTATACCTACTTAGAGCCAAACCTGAAGCAAAAACTAAAATAAAAGGGCTGAAAAAAATAAAAACATACAGGCAGATAAACAGACACACACACACACAAACATCTTGCCTTTTATATATATATTATCGATTTTCTGCACTATTGTAAGAACTGCAACCTTGAAACATCCGAATATCGTTTGTTATGTCTTTGTCTATGAGTGTATCAAATTTGATTAAAATCGGACTACTCCTTCTATAACCCGATTTTTTCGATTACCGATTTTCGATATTTATCGGGGATACCTCGACACAAAACTTAGCTAAGAACACTAGCTGACGCTCATAGTACAACTGTGTAAATTTTCAAGAAAACCGGTTCAGTCGTTTCGGAGTCTATAGGTAACGGATACACACGCACACAGACACACACACAGACAAAATTCCATTTACAAATAATTTTAGATAGATAGATAGATAGATAGATAGATAGATAGATAGATAGATACCTCATCTCAAAAGTACAGTAAATACTAATTTTATTATCTCTCAATCGTGAAGACTTCTTTGGAAAAATTGTGGAGTATTATTAAGTATTCTGCAATGCTGAAATTTCAGTTCAGTTATTTCATTTTTTGGGCCATGTTTTTTAACGACGTAGGAGATCATGATTATAAACAAGTTTCTATACATCGTTATCTGTCAATATCGATGACTTCTTCGGAAAAATAGTGGAGTAGTCTCCTGTTGTGCTGTCCACTGTATAAATTTTGGTATGGCCATTTAAATAAACTTTTAAAACTTGTCTTTCACAACGTAGGATATAACGCTGGACAATATCATTAAAGATGAAAGAAAAATTTGAAGCAACTGAAATGTGGTTCTACAGAAGGATGCTGAGGATATCGCGGACCGAGCATGTGAGCTATGATAAGGTTTTGGAAAGGATGGAAACAAAAAGAAAATTAATATTGTGCATCAGAAAGAGACAATTAAAGTTTCTGGAAAATGCAATGAGGAAGGAGGGCTTGGAGAACCTGATATTATTCAGTTTTCTACTGAACAGAAAGACGAAGAAAAAAGGATGGTGGAATTTTCTACAGCACATAATGAGGAAAGGAGAATTGGAAAATATGATATTCACAGGGCGGACTGAAGGCAGGAGAAACCGGAAAACATCACATGAAACTCCTTCATAGACAGCCAATGAGATTTTCAGCCTGTAAAATGAAAATGGTACCTTAAAGTTTTATTTTAATCATTTCATTTCAAGTAAGGAGGGATGTGCGTTGTACTGCAACCAATATCGACCCGGAAGGATAAATCGAGGAGCAAAATTCGAATTCCAGTTGAATTCCTTGCATTCACTTACGCACGAATACCATTGAGAAAATTTATTAATCTGTCTCTTCCTTTCAGTTATGGGTTAAATAATAAAACAGATTGGGTTCTATAGACTTGGCTGGCAACCAGTTTACGAAGGAAAGCAATGGCAACTTAGTGTGGGATAATGTTCTGCTCAGTCAGTCATGTCTCTTTCGAGACATGATCGCCCAAAGCGTCTATAATCTATGGTACTAAACTGACTATAGGCGGGACCGCCACACTTGTGCGAAGGGGGTTAGAATGAGAGAAATGACTGGGTACTAGGTGTACTAAAGAAAGAATAAAAGATGAACGGGATTCAAGAAAATAAAAATGCCAATTAGCATTGCATTTAAATTTTGAGGGATTGTAGCTCTCAGAGAAGTAATTAAACGGGAGTTTCATAGGCGAGAAGTGTACGGAAAGAAACTTTTCAAGTATAAGTGAGGGTTACATTTAACTATTTAACGTTAAAAGGGTTCGACCTGAGTGTCAATCTAGTAGCCCGGTTACATTCATGACGTCTGGGACTCATGGAAAAATTATCATCAGAAGAGTTGCCATAAAAATATTCGTAGAAAAGACAGAGAGAAGCCCGGTCACGTCAGTGAGAAATCCGTGATTCCAAGTTAGGATCGATTGAATTGAAAATTCCCTTTTGGATGTTCGCGAGATGAATAACAGGATTACCACACCAGATAGTTCAGCATAAACGAATTGTAGATACGATGGTCATTCAATAAATAAGGTGAATTTTTCCGTATAAGGACGTCTAATATAGATAGAAGCTTACATATTTTAATTGTTTTCCGTTAAAATTTTTTCAAAGGGATTAAGTTTTTTTTGCAAATTGAAAAAAAAACAAACTTTGAGAATTTTGGAGATTAACAAAGATGGCCGATCAAGAAGCATGCTCCAAAATTGAACAGCGGTCAGTTATCAAGTTTTTGGTTGCTGAAGTGGTGCAAACCAGTTGAAATTCATAGGAGAATGTCAACTGTGTATGGTGCCACATGTTTAAGCCAAAAAATGTCCAAAAGTGGGTTAAATTGTTTATAAAATGACGGAGCAGTGTTGAGGATGACGACAGGCCTGGGAGGCCTACAGAAGGGAGGTCTCCTGAGGTGATCGAATCTGTCAATGACCTCATTCAGTCTGAGAGAAGGGTGACAGGGGTTGATATTGCAAGGAATTTGAGCCTATCAGTTGGGACAGCACACAAAATTGTCCATGATGACCTTGCCTACTCGAAGGTCAGCTCACTCAGCAGCCCAAACGGTGCAGACCATCAACGAGCTGGGCTAGGAACTGCTTTCTCCTTACAGCCCAGACTAGGCCACTTCAGACTTTCGCCTGTTTGGTTCCTTTAAAGCGTTCACGAGAGGCACGAAGTTTGAAAGCGACGATGATATCAAAAGTTCTATGAGCGATTGGCTGAGATATCAGTCCAAAGATTTTTTTCGCTGAGGGAATACGGAAGCTTGTGCGCAGACGGGAAAAATGTGTGATACTGCTGGGAGACTACGTTGAAAAATAAAAAAAGTAAGCTTCCTTCTGTATTAGAAGTCATAATACAGAAAAATTCATCTTATTTATTGAATGACCCTCGTAGAAGTCCATGTACCGAAAAATTCACCTTATTTATTGAATGACTCTCGTAGAAGTTCTCTTACAGAAAGATTCACTCTATTTATGGAATCACCCTCGTAAAAGTCCTTATACCAAAAAGTTCACCTTTGAATGACCCTCGTAGAAGTCCTTATAGCGAAAGATTCATCTTATTTATTGAATGACCCTCGTCCTTATAGCAAAGAAATTTACCTTATTTATTGAATGATTGTCGTAGAAGTCCTTATAACGAAAAATTCAGCTTATTAATTGAATGACCCTCGAAGAATTCTTTGTACCAAAAATTCCAGCTTTGTTATTGAATGACCGTCGTAGAAGTCCTTATAACGAAAGATTCAGCTTATAAATTGAATGACCCTCGAAGAATTCTTTCTAACCCTAAATTCCAGCTTTTTTATTGAATGACCTTCGTAGAAGTCCTTATATCGAAAAATTCACCTTATTTTTTGAATGACCCTCGTAGAAGTCCTTATATCGAAAAATTCTGCTTATTTATTTAATGACCGTCGTAGAAGTACTTATACTGAAAAATTCACCTTATATATTGAATGACCCGCTGTATAAAAATGTGCAATAGAGATTCAGTCGAGAAAAACTTTGTGGTCGGATTTACCATGTGTGGAAGATTCTTCCGGCTTCCTGATTGACTGTCAAATTATGTTGTTGTTATTTTTTTTTTTAATCCTTTCTAAAACATTAGAAATTTTAATTAAAATTTCAATTTTCGTTTTTCGTTAGCGATTCACGCTATGTTTAAAAAAGGCGACTATTAAGAAAATGGAGTCGGTTGAGTAAAATGATTTTAGGGCGAGTAAATTTTCCCTCGCGCTCGACCGCCAGTCGAGTGATTTCTTTTTCAAATCTCAAAAGCTGGCTAAAAGAGATAGATTCATACCTTTCTCAGGCGTAAATGAATATAATGAGCCCAACCAGAATTGGAACTTTGCTTTCATATAATTAACTCATGAATGTAGCTGCTGGTATTTCCAAGTGGTCATCCCTCAAATTACGTACGAGGCTCCACGTTGCTTAACTTCGCATAGAAGCGGTAATAAAGAAATTATTCAATAACTGAGGGTGACGATTGATATTACTTTTAAAATGTTCACGGCACGTCGTCGGACGTCATTTGGAACTTTTGGCTCTAATCTGAAATCGTTAATTAAACGAATGTTTAAACTAACCTAGACGATAAAAGCTAGTTGTAGGTCATTCTAAGTAACTTGTGAATCTTCAAATTTTCTTTTTGCATATTTGCGAGATTTTTAACCGACCGCGAGCGAGTAACGTAATAAACTTTAATCTCCCAATTAAGTTTTTTATCGACTAAGTCGATCGGGCGAGTGAACTCTCAAAGGCTGCTCCTAACTATGGTTCAGTTAGTCAGTCAGTTAAGTGCCATACGTGATACAAGCTTGGTCGATCATGTCTCTTTCGAGACATGACTGACTGGGCAGAAGATTATCCCGCAGTAGGTTGCCATTGCTTTCTGCGGTAGACTGGTTGCCGACCAAGGCTATAGAACCCAATCTATCCTGCTATTTGACTCATAGCTAGAGGGGAAATAAATGTATTATATTATTATGTAGTAATTAGTGGGGGATCGGTTTCCTATTGTTATGAAGTAATAAACTGATCACCCACTTTATGACCAATAGAAGCCTTAATCATTATTCCAAATATTATATTCAGTCAGTCAGTTAAGTGCCATACATGATACACGCTTTGGGTGATCATGTCTCGAAAGAGACATGACTGACTGGGCAGAAAATTATCCCGCAGTAGTTTGCCATTTCTTTCTGCGGTAGACTGGTAGCCGACCAAGGCTACAGAATCCAATCTGTCCTGCTATATAACCCATAAATGGAAGGAAGAACCAAGAACCCAATCTATCCTGCTATTTAACCCATGACTGGAGGGAAGAGACGGATTAATACCTTTTCCAAGGGTATTTGCGCGTAAGTGAATACAATGGATTCAACTGGAATTCGAACTCGGCTACCCGGTTTCTCGTTCCGAGCCGATATCCACTGTACCAGAACGCAAAGACTACTAAATCCTTATCTAAATATCTAAATATAAAAGCTGATTTATTTACCCTCTGCCGTGGCCACAAAGTAAGGGATGTGTTCATGTATTGATTGTAATACAGAATTGGTCCCTCAATTTATATCTACATTAAAATTTCTTGTTTAAAATTTCTTTGTCTTATTAGGTATGAATACGCCTCTTCTTCTATGCATCAATGTGTAAATTAGTAAGAATTTATGAATAAATCAATATTATCCATAAAAATCTTACAATTCAAAATTATATTCTTGTTTTAATAACCTATAAAAGGGTGAAAAGCCGTAAAAAATTCTTTCACTCAATGTAACCGTTCAGCGGAGTGTCAGTGCTAACAAGCTTGTCATGCTAGAATCATTATTATTGAGAAGTGAGTTCGATCCTCCATGAGTGTCCTAATCGTCTTGTGCCTCATCTAAGTCGCTCTTAGAAAATCACTAGGGCATCTCAACGTGGTGTAGTGGATAACAAGCTTGTCTCGCTAGAATATATTACCACTAAGTAGTGAGTTCGATGATTTTTTTTTGTTTTTGTTTTTTTTTGTTGCTAATTTCACTGATCGATCTTCAGTTTAAAAGAACTATGTAAGGACTTAGAGGAAGAGAGAAACATACACCCACGGAGGGGTTGGGGGTAGAAATAGAACGCTCTGCCATATTTTACATTAAAAAACTGAATGTTACATTTTACACTAAACATTAACCTATTTCTTTTAGAAACTGTTGAAAAAATTCTGGAAAGGGAAATAACAGGACAAAACATTGAACATGGTCGAAACGATTTTTTTAAGCAGCTGAAACGAGGTTCTACAGAAGGATGCTGTGGATATCATGGATCGAGCATTTGAGTAATGATGAGGTTTTGAAAAAGATGGAAACGAAAAAGAAAATGTTATATTAAGCATCAGGAAGAGACAGCTAAAGTTCCTTGGATTTGCAATGACGAAGAAGGGCTTGGAGAACCTGATACTAACAGGCCAGATAGAGGGGAAAAGAGACAGGGGAAAGCAGCGGATAACATATTGAAGGGCCTGAGCAGGTGGATGACAAAACGGGGATTGCGTGGTGTAACAGGAGAAAGCGTGCTAAGAGCCACCAGGGATAGGGAGACGTGGAAAGCCAACTGTTTATATTATAATGTGGGTATAAAACGGGGGATGAATTCTATATTATAATCAATATATAAACTGATCCCTCAGTTTGTGGTCATGCTAGTTTCTATATATTTATATTATCGGATTTATGGGCTTGAGCAAGTAGATGACGGAAAGGGGTTGCATGGTGTAACAGGATATAGGGAGACGTGGAAAGCCATGATCGCCTACGTCCTGAAAGGACAAGGCGCATAGAAGAAGAATATATATGCCAACTGTTTATATTATAATGTGGGTATAAAATGGGGGATGAATTCTATATTATAATCAATATATAAACTGATCCCTCATTTTGTGGCCATGCTAGTTTCTATGTATTTATATTCTAGGATTTATGGGCTTGAGTTAGTGGATGACGGAACGGGGTTGCATGGTGTAACAGGAGAAAGCGTGCTAAGAGCCACCAGGGATAGGGAGACGTGGAGAGCCATGATCGCCTACGTCCTGAAAGGACAAGGCGCATAGAAGAAGAATATATATGCCAACTGTTTATATTATAATGTGGTATATAAAATGGGGGGTCAATTCTATATTATAATCAATATATAAACTGATCCCTCATTTTATGGTCATGCTAGTTTCTATATATTTATATTCTAGGATTTGTGGGCTTGAGTTAGTGGATGACGGAACGGGGTTGCATGGTGTAACAGGAGAAAGCGTGCTAAGAGCCACCAGGGATAGGGAGACGTGGAGAGCCATGATCGCCTACGTCCTGAAAGGACAAGGCGCATAGAAGAAGAAGAAGAAGAAGTGAGTTCGATACTCATATTTTTAGCCTTGTGCCACATCTAAGCTACACTTAATAAATCAATATTTATTTTCGTATCTGAAGGCGCTGTAATGTAAGAAGTGGGTTCGAACCTCAGCCGATTCCCCCTAGATTAGCCTAGTAAAACAACTATTTGGGTACCTTGATGTGTTGTACTGATAAAGCAGCTAGTCTCTCTCGCATCATTACAATTGTCTAGTGAGTTCGATCTTCACTGGGTGCCCCCATACATCCGGCCTTGTGGTGCGCTTAGAAATCCACCTCTATGGAACCGCTTGCATCATCGTTTGAAATGAATCTTAAAAATGATCATTTGAAAGTTTCTTTCATTCTAGCCGCAAAAGAAAGTAATTTATTTCCGAACAACTTTATATAATCGAGAGCAAATCTCTCCACTAAATATACGGCTGCATTTTTGAGCGCGGGTAGATTTGTTTGTGTATAAAAGTTAAACAAAATATTTCTCGTTCGATCGGTTTCAATTAGTCTGCGTTATTTGGCCCAGACCCTTCGGCTCCAATATTCAATCAAAGAACTGGTGATCAATAGTACGTGTTCGAGGAAATTCGGCCGCACACCCCGAATCTACCCCGGCAAGTAACTGAACTTCAGCCAGTGACCGGCAATTTGCCAAAGAAATCAAGCTGTGTGTGTACGGGTGTGTTTGTATTTTTGTACGAAAGAAAGAAAAGAAAAGAAAGAAAGAAAGAAACATTGAGAACGAAAGTGAGAAAGACGAAGAGAAATATTTACGAGAGAAAGAAACAAAGAAGCGATAGAGATCATGATAAAATGAAAGAAGAAAAGAATGAGATAGACAGAAGTAGAGAAATGCTAATTTAAATCCAGTAGACGTGGAGAACCATGATCGCCTACGTCCTTAATGGACAGGGCACATAGAAGAAGAAGGAGGAGTGAAAGAAAACGAGAAAATTAGGAAAAGAAATAAAGAGAATAAAAACAATAAAGAAATAGGGAGAGAGAGAAAACGGGAACAAAATAGGGAAAGGAAGAAAGAAAGAGGAAAAAAGAAAAAGTAAAGAAAAGAAAGAAAACGAGAACAAAATAGGGAAAGGAAGAAAGAAAGAGGAAAAAAGAAAAAGTAAAGAAAAGAAAGAAAACGAGAACAAAATAGGGAAAGGAAGAAAGAAAGAGGAAAAAAGAAAAAGTAAAGAAAAGAAAGAAAACGAGAACAAAATAGGGAAAGGAAGAAAGAAAGAGGAAAAAAGAAAAAGTAAAGAAAAGAAAGAAAACGAGAACAAAATAGGGAAAGAAAGAAAGAAAGAGGAAAAAAGAAAAAGTAAAGAAAAGAAAGAAAACGGGAACAAAATAGGGAAAGGAAGAAAGAAAGAGGAAAAAAGAAAAAGTAAAGAAAAGAAAGAAAACGAGAACAAAATAGGGAAAGGAAGAAAGAAAGAGGAAAAAAGAAAAAGTAAAGAAAAGAAAGAAAACGAGAACAAAATAGGGAAAGGAAGAAAGAAAGAGGAAAAAAGAAAAAGTAAAGAAAAGAAAGAAAACGAGAACAAAATAGGGAAAGGAAGAAAGAAAGAGGAAAAAAGAAAAAGTAAAGAAAAGAAAGAAAACGAGAACAAAATAGGGAAAGGAAGAAAGAAAGAGGAAAAAAGAAAAAGTAAAGAAAAGAAAGAAAACGAGAAATAAATAAAAAAAACAGTGACAAAAAAGACATATCACACGAAAAAAAGAGAAAGAGAGAAATACAAAGAGAGGGGAATAAAAGAAGAAGAAGAAGAGAGAGAAAAAGATAGTAGAAAAAGAGAGAGGTTCTTCTAAATAGAGCCAGAGCTAGTCAGAAAGAAAGAGATAAAACGATAAAAAGAAAACTGAGAGAGAAATGAATATAAAAAGAGAGAAAATTAGAAGAGAGGGTTTGAAAGAAATACTGAGAGAAGGAATGATTTAAAAGAGAAACGAAGATAGGATCAGCTAAATTAAGGAAGAGAATGATAGATAGAAAGACGGAAAGAGTTATGACGAAAAAGAGGAACAGAGAAAGAGAGAAAATCGCATAGAGAGAAAGAGAAGAGGAGGGAAGAATTACGATAAAAACAATAAAAATAAAATAAGCAAAAGCAAAAAAAATATCTCCTATCAAAGAAGAGAGTGAGCGAGACGGAACCATTTTGGGTAGCTGGCGATTTGAGTCAATGTACAGATGGGGTTTCAGTCGGAGGAATTATGGGTAAAATAGCCAATAGAAACCGTAGGAGTATCAAACAGGGTGGGGTGGAAACAAAACTTTCGGATCTGTAGGGAATGGACGAAAGGAAAGAATCGTAAATCGGCAAATTTTAGAAAAGATGGCTGTTAAGATCGACGGACTCTCAAAGTGGGCAGAATTCCACGAATTATTCTAAGTGGAATATTTAACTTCGCAGGGTCAGATTAAAGGAAACGTCAATATGAACATGTTGCTGAAAGAATTGGAATAACAAAATTTGAGATCAAATTCCGGTAAAGGCATTTTTTTTTTCCAATTTACACTAATGGAAGAGCCATATATATATATATATATATATATATATATATATATATATATATATATATATATCACTACGCCTGGAAAGACTAGAAAAGTTACTGATATCAATGCGATCTTTCGTTTGTCGACTTTATACTTTCTGTGTTTTTCTTTCTTTGTCTTTCTTTCTTTCTTTCTTTCTTTCTTTTCTTACCTTATTTCCTTCCTTCTTACTTTACTTCCCTTTTCCATTTTTATTTTTTTCATTTATTTTCGTCAATTCTTTCTTTCTTTCTTTCTTTCTTTTCTTACCTTATTTCCTTCCTTCTTACTTTTCTTCCCTTTTCCATTTTTATTTCTTTTTCATTTATTTTCGTCAATTCTTTCTTTCTTTCTTTCTTTCTTTTCTTATCTTATTTCCTTCCTTCTTACTTTTCTTCCCTTTTCCATTTTTCTTTCTTTTTCATTTATTTTCGTCAATTCTTTCTTTCTTTCTTTCTTTCTTTTCTTACCTTATTTCCTTCCTTCTTACTTTTCTTCCCTTTTCCATTTTTATTTCTTTTTCATTTATTTTCGTCAATTCTTTCTTTCTTTCTTTCTTTCTTTCTTTTCTTATCTTATTTCCTTCCTTCTTACTTTTCTTCCCTTTTCCATTTTTCTTTCTTTTTCATTTATTTTCGTCAATTCTTTCTTTCTTTCTTTCTTTCTTTTCTTACCTTATTTCCTTCCTTCTTACTTTTCTTCCCTTTTCCCTTTTTTCTTTCTTTTTCATTTATTTTCGTCAATTCTTTCTTTCTTTCTTTTCCTACCTTATTTCCTTCCTTCTTTCTTTTCTTCCTTTTCCATTTTTCTTTCTTTTTCATTTATTTTCCTCATTTCTTTGTTTCTTTGTTTGTTTGTTTGTTTCTTTATTTATATCCTTCTTTTCCTACTTTATTTCCTTCCTTTCTTCCTTCCTTCCTTCCTTCCTTCCTTCTATTTTTAAATTTCTATGTGTTTTTCTTTCTTTCATTAATATTCTAATATTCTTTCCTTTTTTTATTTTTCTCCAGTAGTATAATAAAAACGTTTTGATTTCATTCATTCATTCGTTCTTTTCTTACCTTATTTCCTTCCTTCCTTCCTTCCTTCCTTCCTTCCTTCCTTCCTTCCTTCCTTCTCTTTTTAAATTTCTATGTGTTTTTCTTTCTTTCATTAATATTGTAATATTCTTTCCTTTTTCATTTTTCTCTTGAAGCATAATAAAAACATTTTGATTTCATTCATTCATTCATTCTTTTTTCTTTAATTCTTTAATTCTTTCCTTCTTTTCCTTATTTCCTTCCTTCTTTCTTTTCTTCCCTTTTCCATTTTTTCTTTTCATTTATTTCCCTCATTTCTTTCTTTCTTTCTTTCTTTCTTTCTGATTCTTTAAGATTAATATATATTTTCATTTTTTCCTTTGTTTCTTTCTTTCATTCTTCATTAATTTGTATATTTTTTCTGTTTCTTTTATTAATATTCATTTGTTTTGTTGTTTCCTTTATTTTTCGTTTGTATCTTTGATTCTTTCTTTCGTGTTGCCCCTTGACTTAAAAAAAAAAAACATTTTCATTTCTTTTTCTTCCTTCCTTTATTCCTTCGGTACTTTTTAATTTTCTATGTGTTTTTATTTCATTCATTAATATTCTTATATTTTTTCCTTTTTTTTTTCACTTTTCTCTTGAAGCATAATAAAAACGTTTTGATTTCATTCATTCATTCGTTCATTCTTTCTTTAATTCTTTCTTTCTTTCTTTCTTTCTTTCTTTCTTTCTTTTCCTAACTTATTTCTTTCCTTCCTGCCTTCTTTTCTTCCCTTTTCATTTTTCTTTCTTTTACAATTATTTCCCTGATTTCTTTCTTTCTTTCTTTCTTTCTTTCTTTCTTTCTTTCTTTCTTATTTTTTGAGATTAATATATATTTTCATTTTTCCTTCGTTCTTTTCTTTATCCTTTCATTAATTTTTGTTTCTCGGTTTCTTTTATTGATATCGATTCGTTTTGTTTTTCATTCATTTGTTTGTTTGTTTTCTTGATTCTCTCTTTCGTTTAGCCACCTTGGTTAAAAAAATATTTTCATTTCTTTTGCTTCCTTCTTTTATTCCTTCATAATTATAAAAGGACATAGTTTTCACATAAGACGTATTCTTTGCTAATATTAAACAAATAAATAAATAAAAAAAAATAAAAAAATAAAAAAATAAATAAAAAATAAATAAATAAAAATAAATAAATAAATAAAAATAAATAAATAAATAAGAATAAAAAAATAAACGTTTCCTTTACACTCAATGGTGCAGAGTTTTTCTGTTTCCGTAACAAACTGTTTTTTATGGGGCAGGTTTGTTAGCTCTGCGCCCAACCCCCAAACCTGAAGGAAGGTGATTTTCTAAGCGTAGCTTAGACGTTACACACAGCCAAAAGTAGGGGGCATCCAGTGAGTATCGAACTTATTAATCAGTTATAATAATTCTAACGAGACGAGCTTGTTAAACATAACACCACGCTGAGGTGCCCTTTGGTAATACTAGTATACTAATATTCTACTACGATAATAATAATTATATATATATATATATATATATATATATATATATATATATATATATATAATATTATAAATTATAATTTAGAACATGTTCAAATTACAATCTACTGTAATATAACAATCTGGCCCCACCCGAGGAAGTGATGCAAGCGATGGTGTTTCCCGTCGGTGAAGGGGTCGGCGAACGACAAGACAGGTGTTTGAGAAATACATCCTGTCGGGGCCGGAGCGGATGTCGTTTGACCTTATTTCCGACAGCGGCGGAAATGACTACGGAGGCAAACAGAACAGGTGTCTCTGGGAATTACGTAGGCGTTGCGTGGGCGAGGCAAAACCGGAAGGAAAGTCCCGGTTCTAGAAGACTATATAAAGACCTCGACACACGGATTCGCCAGCAGAGAACGGCCAGTGGAAGCAGAGAGACACCAGAGACAAGACTACACTCCCGTCGACCATTCTATGTGCGCTCTCACTCTCCTGTTCTCTATTCCACACGGTTCGTCGTCATTAATAAAAATATAACCTTATATTTTATATATGCGTGTTTGTTGTTTTGTCGTCGTACGGCGATATATAACACTACTACAAAATGTACATTTTGTTTCGATATTGAAAGGACAATTTCTTATCAGGTCGTAAACGTTATTTCTTGAAGGGAGATGGCAAATTCCTTTCCTTATATTAGTAAATTTTATTATGCAAGGTAAAGGGATAGGGAAAATGAGGACCCAAGAAAGTGGGGGCCGTAAAAGAGACATTGAGGGAATAAAGAACAAAAAGAGGAAAACGGGAGAGAAAGCGACTGATTTAGGAAAAGATGAAAACGGAAACTAGTGACTAATATACTTGATTAGCTTGAGCAAATGGCTTGCAGAACAGGGTTTGGGAGAAATAGCAAAATGTCAAAACTTATTAAAAGCTACAAGAAACAGAAAGATGTGGAAGGCTATGGTCACCTACGCCCTGAAGAGACACGGAACATAAAAAAATCTCTCTATTCTTTGCTTATAAATAAAATAATTCATTAAAAAAATCGACTTCTGTGGAAAACTAAACACTGAATTATATAAAAACCTAAATAAACATTTATAATAATCTACTTCTGAGAAAAAAAAACGGTCTTTGAAAAAAAAAAAGCGTGTACTGTCGAATAACCTAAAATCAATTATATAAAATAAACCTTAAATATTATTAAGAAGAGAAGGCTACTGAGATGTTTCCTATACTCAAGTCATGAATGAAATATTCTGCAGAAATTCTTCTACCTGGGAATTTTTTTTAATCATTTCACCCCAAGCAAGGCATTCCACTGCCACTATTGCGCATGGGGCTACATAGGGGAAGGTAAAGAGAAGGAGAGGTTAGACATAGGGAATGTCAGGAGGAAGGTGACAGATGAGTAAGGATACAGAGGATCTTAAAAAATAATGCATTTTTTTTTAATCATCTCACCCCAAGCAAGGCATTCCACTGCCACTATTGCGCATGAGGCTACATAGGGGAAGGTAAAGAGAAGGAGTGGTTAGACATAGGGAATGTCAGGAGGATGGTGACAGATGAGTAAGGATACAGAGGATCTTAAAAAATAATGCATGTTTTTTTTTTAATCATCTCACCCCAAGCAATGCATTCCACTGCCACTATTGCGCATGGGGCTACATAGGGGAAGGTAAAGAGAAGGAGTGGTTAGACATAGGGAATGTCAGGAAGAAGGTGACAGATGAGTAAGGATACAGAGGATCTTAAAAAATAATGCATGTTTTTTTTTTAATCGTCTCACCCCAAGCAAGGCATTCCACTGCCACTATTGCGCATGGGGCTACATAGGGGAAGGTAAAGAGAAGGAGTGGTTAGACATAGGGAATGTCAGCAGGAAGGTGACAGATGAGTAAGGATACAGAGGATCTTAAAAAATAATGCATGTTTTTTTTTTAATCATCTCACCCCAAGCAAGGCAATCCACTGCCACTATTGCGCATGGGACTACATAGGGGAAGGTAAAGAGAAGGAGTGGTTAGACATATGGAATGTCAGGAGGAAGGTGACATGAGTAAGGATACCGAGGATGAGGGTTGGGCAGATGGGAAGAGTGTTTGAAAGAATGGAAGTTAGTGTGTTAGGAGGTGTCTATTGACCTTACATTTAAACTCCTGAAGATTGTAGCTGTCGGGGAAGCAAGTATACGGAAGGGAATTCCACAGGCAGGAAATGCGAGAAAAGAAGCTGTTGGAGTAGAAATTGCGGTTACATCTTATCTGTTTCACTGTAAAAGGATGGGACCTAGTTGCTAATCTAGTATCTCGTGTAAAATCATACCTAGAGAGCACCAGTGATTTAAGTTCATCGGAGCAGAAACCGTGAAAGTATTTATAGAAGAAGCACAGGGAAGCTTCGTCACGCCGGCGAGAGAGTGACTGCTGCCAGTCTGCTAAGTCGGTATCGATATCTTAAGGGAGAAGCCCGTTTCTCTTTTCAGTTTCTTTCCACAGCTACATGGGATGGCGTACACACAGTTCTTAGTCTTGTTCTCCTCTCTATATATAAGATACCGAGGATGAGATGGGAAGAGTGTTTGATAGAATGGGAGCAGGTTAGTGTGTTAGGAGGTGTCTATTGACCTTACATTTAAACTCCTGGAGATTGTAGCCGTCGGGGAAGCAATTGTGTGGAAGGGAATTCCACAGTCGGGAAGTGCGAGGAAAGAAACTGTTGGAGTAGAAGTGCGGTTGCATTTTATCGTTTTCACTGTAAAAGGGTGGGATCTAGTTGCCAATCTATAAAATAGAAAATATAAAAATTAAATTATAGAGAACTAGCAGTATAGCCCGGAGTTGCCCGGGTTTAATGAAAGCTTTAAAACTAATCCACGGTCATGGATCTCAGATTCTTTGAACGTTGGCACGAAAGACTAAAAAGCAATAGTTGTTTCCAGTTAAAGCGAAACCGTAGATTGTAAAAAAAAATGAATGGATGTAAGTCAAATTTTGATATCCTCGTATCGATTTATATATATATATATATATATATATATATATATATATATATACTATAGTCATCCGCAGACAGATTTGTTTCGCTGCATCATAGCTCATCAGTACGGTTAGACTCCGATTGCTTCCTAACCCAGGATTGAAACCCAACCAAATCGGCATCAGTCGGCGATTCTACTGCTGGGCCACGAGCATCCGGCAGAAGAAGGCGGACCTTTTAGCGTATATCATTACACATGCCCAATAGTCAGAGTGCTCGAATTCATTATCGAATGAGCGGTGCGTAAATGCCTAAATAGCTACTGTTTTCAAAGTCTCCCACTCTTCCAGAGTGCTCAATCAGGGTGTGAGAGCATAAATACTATATATATATATATATATAAGAGCGTGAGAGCGTAAATACTATATATATATATATATATATGTGTGTGTGTGTGTGTATATATATATATATATATATATACATATATATATATATATATATATATAGTATCGATTTTTGCACTATTGTAAGGTTTGCAACCTAGAAACTTCGGAATATCTTTTCTTATGTCTTTGTCTATGAGTGTATCAAATTTGATTAAAATGGGACCAATCCTTCTATAAACCGAATTTTTCGATTATCAACACAAAACCTAGCTAAGAACACTCACAGACTCTTATAGTACAACTGTGTAAATTTTCAAGAAAATCGGTTCAGCCGTTTTGGAGTCTATAGGTAACGGATACAGACACACACGCACACACACTCACACACACAGACAAAGTTCCATTTGTAAATACGTTTAGATTTTGATACTAAGTTAACCAGAACGTCCTGACTCACTTTCGTAGCGAAATGGTGATAGCATTTCGATGTTAGTTTACACGGTCGCGCGAGGAAACCTAAACTGTAATGTCAGCAGAAAACCGGGTGTACAAAAAAGCTCAAAAAACACTATCCTGCTTTGGCCAATCAATTTCATCCAGTAAAGTTTTATGACGTCACAAACTGCCTTCGTTAAGTAAGAAATCCGAACAAATAGACAGTGTTAAGATTCTTCAAAATTTACCACTTAGTTGCGATACTACTCCGAGTGACTACGGCCTATTCCGTTTAATGGCACGTTTCCTCTGCGACTATTATTCAACAGATTTATTGAAGTGAAGGAAGCTTGTTTGCAAATTTTGATTCAAAGAGGCTTGCTGTCTTGGATAGATTTGGATGCTAAGTACAATGACCTTTAATAAAATGTCTGTTTGTTTTTATATAATAATACTCCAACTGACATCAAATCGGTCGAATTTCGATCCAGGCCAGAAGCAAGTGGACGTGTCTAGCAACACTGATGAGCTGTGATACAGCGAAACAGGCTTGTATGTGGATGACTAATATATTATGCTCTCATTACGGTTGAGCTCTCTGAGAAAATTTAAAAAAAAAACAGGTTCCACTTCTGTTATATGCGTGACTCTTCAGAAATTAATTGAATTCTTTCGATTAATGGCGTGTGTATACACTGCTTATATTACAACACGTTAAAATTCACCTTCTCTGATACCATGCGCCTATGGCTTGGGGATTAACGACTCTGAATGACACCAAACCGGCGGAAGAAAGTGGATGTGCCTAGCCAAACTGATGAGCTGTGATACAGCGAAACAGGCTTGTATGTAGATGATATATATATATATATATATATATATATATATATACAATGAATATTTTGAACATTATTTTTTATCGATACTCGTATTTAAGTAGATATTCTGTTTTTAATTAAACAGTATTAAATATTTATATCTACTGGCCTGATTATTTACGATAAATTTTTATTACGAAAATGTGTATCATACGGCAGGATTCGAACCCGCAACCCCTATCTACAACTGGGAATCTACCATTTGATCTGGTAACGTCTTAAACCGCTCGACCACGAATGACCTCCAGTCTAAACGAGGTGATTTGCAATAACTGATTTTATCGCGTTTTTTTTTTTGTTTGTTTTTAGGTTTTTTTAAGAAAGTTCACGTAACGCGGAATTTTTAAACGCGCAATTTCTTCTAATTTTAAAAATTGCGGTTTCAAAAATTCGCCCTTAATTAAGCGCTAAATAAAAACTCCTTTACGTTCTTAAAAAAAATAACAACAAAAAAAAAAATTATAAAATCAGTTATTGCAAATCGCCTAAAGACACCACATGGTAAAAACCCTAACTCGCGTAAAAACTCATTTGTAATTGAAGAATATTCAAATGTTTTAATTCTATTGAACACTTTTTAATACAACTGTGAACCGGTCTAATTTTATTATGACAAAAACAAAGAAATTAAATAATATATATATATATATATATATATATATATTTTGTAATTTAGTGATGCTTTGATAGAGCGTTTCTATTTCAATTTTTTTAGTAAGCTGGTTATACTTACGGTATATATGGCAGTTAGGTCCAAGGTTGAGTAATTCTTCTTGGTGCTTAGTTAGTTCGTGGTTGGAAAGATTTATGAATTTATCGAATTTTTTGGGAAGAGTGATCGTGCCATTGTATAGTGAATTAAGTTTTTTGACAATTTTAGCACGGTGTTCAACTTCAGATTTTGCAGTGATTTTGGATAGTCTGAGTATTATTTCTTCTAGTTGGTTTGAGGTAGTTATATCTTTCAGTTTGTTGTAGAGGTCATGTTTGTTCTTGTATAATGTGTCAAGATTTTCTTTCGCTATTTCAATTTGCCTTTTCGCAAGGCTCCATTTATATTTCAAGGTGGTGATGGTGTGTTGGGCTGCTGGATCATGTAATTTAAATTGTGTGTATTTTGGCAGCATTTTTTCATTAATGCAGGTTTCATTGAATAATATAGACAAGTTTTGTCTATTAATTTTGTGTAGGATCCGTTCATACCGTCTGATATACTTGATGGTGATGTCGTTGAAAGACAACAAAAAATCACAGTATTTGTTGAATCTTTTATCGGGTCTAAGCTTTTGGCTCACATATATATATATATATATATATATACATATATATATATATATATATATATATATTTATTTAAATATATTCTGTTAAATATAAGAAACAATGAATGTCTATTATGTTTAATCATGAGCCGTTCTAAACGTCGTATTTTGGCATAATTTCAATTGAAAATAAAGATAACATCTACCATTACCGACGATTTTATTTTGTGTTGACATAAAACTCTGCTAAGCAACGGCAACAGTTACCAAAAATAACAAACGCAGTTCGCAAATTTGCAATGCGTTTCTATGACGTCACACGGCGTGATAGCGCGATATGACAGCAGAACCATGTATTCAAATGCAATGTAATGTGTTATGGCCATTATTATGTTATGTTATTGCATTACCGTCTTAATAACCTCTCTGAAGATGACCCATGTGAGCCGAAATCTTAGAACCAAACTAATAAAATATTATCGAAATGTTGGAGAATTTTTTCATTATTCTCAACTGAAATTAAAGCCAAAGTACGACGTTTAGAACGGCTCATGATTAAATATAATAGACATTCATTGTCTCTTATATTCAGCAGTATATGTTTAGAAAATTACCTGCTTGATACACTAAATTTATATATATATATATATATATTTTTATTTTATTTTTTAATTTCTTTGCAAATCTATTTAAAAAGGAAAAGTAGACTAATTTTTCTCCAGTTTCTGAAAGGATTTTTCTGTTGCTGAGGTGATGTGTTATCCCCCGTGTTGGGGATCTTCATATCGAAATGGCCATTCAACATCTTTGAATTAATCCTTTTTTAATATATATATATATATATATATATATATATGTATATATATATATATATATATCGGGATTTCAATCCTGGGTTAAAAGCAATTGAAATCTAGTCGTACTGATGAGCTATGATACAGCGAAACAGATCTGTCTGCGAATGACTATATATATATATATATATATATATATATTTGTGCGTGTGTGTGTGTGTGTGTGTGTGTGTGTGTGTGTGTGTGTGTGTGTGTGTGTGTGTGTATAATTTTGGTGAGAAATTACTGACTCACTTAGAAAGCGGAAATAAAACAACAAATTTTGATTTCTGTCTGGCGGAAATTCAAATAAGTACTTAAAAGTAAAAGTAGACTAATAGGATTTTTCTGTTGCTGAGGTGATGTGTTATCACCCGTGGGGATCTTCATATCGAAATGGCCATTCAACATCTTTGAATTAATCCTTTTTTAATATATATATTTATCGGGATTTCAATCCTGGGTTAAAAGCAATTGAAATCTAGTCGTACTGATGAGCTATGATACAGCGAAACAGATCTGTCTGCGAATGACTATATATATATATATATATATATATAAATAAGTACTTAATTTCGGGCTCGTTCCTCCTTGTCGTGTCATCAACGATAAACTCTATTGAAGGCAATTAGACCGCGTTTATGAAAATCTAAAGAAAAAATATCATGCTTTAGGTCTTTTAGAATGAAAATGCAGGACTACACAATGCCATGTGGATTGGGGAGACGTTCAAACATAATTCAGTCGCGATGCTACTCCAAGTGACTATAGTATGTTGCGCTCGATGTCACACTGCCTGCGTGACCAGGTAGCTTGTTTACAGTTTTTAATTGAAAGCCTGTTGGCTGGTATCTGGGACGGATTCGGATGCGGGCAGAAGATCGTCGAAAATGAGGGACTGTATTTTTAAGAATAAACTAACAGTATAGCCCGGCGTTGCCTGGGTGTAATGAAAGCTTTAAAACTAATCCATGGTCCTGGAGCTCAGACTCAGCCTAAAGAAAATTTGACATAATAAAATAATTGCGACAATTTACCAATCGCACCTTAATATATATATATATATATATATATATATATATATATATATATATATATATATATATATACTAACAGTATAGCCCGGCGTTGCCCGGGTGTAATGGAAGCTTTAAAACTAATCCATGGTCCTGGAGCTCAGACACTTTGGACGTTGGCACGAAAGACTAAAAAGCAACAGTTGTTTCCAGTTAAAGCGAAACCGTAGACTGAAAAAAAAAAAGAATGGATGTAAGTCAAATTTTGATTTCCTGGTATCGATATCCAAATTTCTGCACTATTGTAAGAACTGCAACCTTGAAACTTCTGAATATCGTTTCTTATGTCTTTGTCTATGAGTGTATCAAATTTGATGAAAATCGGACCACTCCTTCTATAACCCGATTTTTTCGATTGTCGATATTTATCGGGGGTACCTCGACACAAACCCTAGCTAAGTGTTGCACACTTTCTTCTAGTGAGTGCAGAACCAGGGATCGAACCGCCGACCGTTGGCTTTCAATTCAACGCTCTCCCAGCTGGCTTCTTGCTACGCCTCTTCCTCTTCCTACTCCACTTTCCTCCTTCCACCTTTTCACTGCGTCTCTCTGCGTCAGCTTCTCGCCAAGAAATTGACGCCACTAATCCCCGAGTGAACTTGGTCGGTCAGTTTTATAATCCATTTCTCTACCCATAATCCATTTCCTCAGTCTATAAAAATTCCACTCGAGGGCCTCCTCTCTTTTTTACTTTAGAATGAGCTGAAGGTGGATTATTAAGACAGCGGTGAGTATTATTATTATTTTCTTTCTTTGGAACAGATTACTGCTCTGCACGCCAGACACAAACGAACTCTTTTTCCAGAGCCGCCGCTAGTCGCCCTTTCATGTTCACACTCCCCCCTGGTCTCAAGACCACACATGTGGCAAGGCGGACGTGGCCGCTTGTTGCGGGCACTCCTACGAAGGGGGATTGTCTGGATTTCTTCATCTGAGCTCTCAGAAGTGGCATCGGAGTTATCGGCAACAGCGTCGGGGTTCGCAGTCGGACCATCAGACTCGCGGGGCGTAGGTCGAATCCACAGTTCGTCATTGGATGATTCACCACCTAGGGCTCTGATGGCATCATAGCCTAGAAGCAGGTCAAAGTTCAGTGGTTTTTTGAGCGCTACTAGCGCCTCGACGTTGGCCGAGTTTCCTGTTCTTGTACGGATGTTTATCGCACCCACCCCGCAACATGTCCGCGATTCTCCACTGATGGTGGTTACCCTGACACCCTTCTCCTTCCAAGTGTGGCAGAGGTCTACGAACACTATGGTGCGGGAGCACCCGGAGTCGAGGAGTGCTGAGCACAATGTCTCGTTGACATAGACCTGAATGATCGGAAGCGCCTCTAATTTCTGCTTTGGGGAAAGGTCGACGCCGGCACCTTGTCCCCGGCCCCGTTTCCCGCACAATCCCGGGCCATATGTCCGGTTTCATTACACCGGTAGCAGCGAACAGCTGTCGGTCGCCGTCTGCAGTTCCTTGCAATGTGGCCCTGGCCATCGCACCTATAACACACGACCCCACCACGCGGGCTAAGGCCCTGAGACGGTTTATCATCACTCGGTGTGGATTGTGCAGCGGCGATTATCGGATCTCTCAGCTCGGAATTATCCTTCATCACGGTTCTGGCTCGGTCCACCAGGTCATTAAGGGGCAACGAGGTTATGTTTGAGCTCGCCCGCAGGAGCTGTTTTGCTCCGGTTGGGAGCCCCGCCAGAAATTTATATGCCAAGGCCCGCTCGGGCAGCCCACCGAACAACACCGTCAACTTCGTCAGCTCGGCCAAATATACGTCCACAGTTTCGCCAAGATGTAATTGTCTTGCCTCAAATTGCTCCCAGGCAGTGGCGGGGTCGATAGCAAACGCTTTGTATAGGGCTGCCTTGATCCTCTCATAATTCTGTTTTTCCTCAGCACTGAGCTGTTGATACACAGCGAAAGCCCCACCGGACAAACGCAGAGGAATCACATGTTCAATGTTTTTGACACCAGACAAGAGACAATGCAGTTCCACTTTTTCCACCCAGTCAAGTACTGGGGTCGAGCCACTGAACTCTGGAATCAATTTCAGGTCGAACCTGTCCCCCATTACGCCGAAATAGCTTGTTGCACACTTTCTTCTAGTGAGTGCAGAACCAGGGATCGAACCGCCGACCGTTGGCTTTCAATTCAACGCTCTCCCAGCTGGCTTCTTGCTACGCCTCTTCCTCTTCCTACTCCACTTTCCTCCTTCCACCTTTTCACTGCGTCTCTCTGCGTCAGCTTCTCGCCAAGAAATTGACGCCACTAATCCCCGAGTGAACTTGGTCGGTCAGTTTTATAATCCATTTCTCTACCCATAATCCATTTCCTCAGTCTATAAAAATTCCACTCGAGGGCCTCCTCTCTTTTTTCCTTTAGAATGAGCTGAAGGTGGATTATTAAGACAGCGGTGAGTATTATTATTATTTTCTTTCTTTGGAACAGATTACTGCTCTGCACGCCAGACACAAACGAACTCTTTTTCCAGAGCCGCCGCTAGTCGCCCTTTCATGTTCACATGAAACACTCGTAGCCGCTTATAGTATAACTGTGTAAATTTTCAAGAAAATCGGTTCAGCCGTTTCATAGTCTATAGTAAGAGAGAGACACACACACACAGACAAAGTTCCATTTATAAATAAGTTTATATTAGATGTTGGTAATGCTCCATAAAAATTTATTGTTTTTATTTTTTTCGCTTCTAATGCGAGGCCGAAATTTCTGGCGAAGCATATATTCAGGGTGGCCATAAAGTCCATGTACACATTAAAACATTTACAACTTTAAGTGTATTTGTGATAGCAATAATCTGTAAAAATCTTTTAAAGTTTAATATACCTAGTTTTAAGTATATATATATATATATATTCTATTCATTTGTAAACGAATTATCACACGACCTAGGTTTCTACATGAGTGATGACTTCAGGTGATTTGCAATAACTGATTTTACCGGTTTTTTTTTAAATTTTCTTTCTAGTTTTTTTTTTTTACTTTTTCTTTTTCTTTTTTTTTCATTTTTTCTTTCTCTTTTTTTTTAAGAACGCTCACGTAACGGTGAATTTTTGAACGCCCAATTTCTTTGAAGCATATACACAGGGTGTCCATAAAGTCCATGTAAACTCTAAAAATATTATAACTTTATATGTATTTGTTTTAGCAATAAACTGTAAAAAATGTTATAACGTTTAATGTACCTAGTTTAACTATATATATATATATATATATATATATATATATATATATATTATTCATATATATATATATATATATATATATATATATTATTCATTTGTAAACGAGTCATTACACGACTTAGATTTCCGCCATGAGTGGTGTCTTCAGGTGATTTTCAATAACCGATTTTACATAGGTTTTTTATTATTTTATATTTTTATTTTTTTTATTTATTTTTTTTATTTTTATTTTTTTTTTTTAAGAACGCTCACGTAACGGGGAATTTTTGAACGAGCAATTTCTTTGAAGCATATATACTGGTGGACCATAAAGTACATGTGAACTTTTATAAATTTATAACCTAATGTGTATTTGTGCTACCAATAATATGTAAAAAATGTTATAAAGTTGAATGTACCTTAGTTTTAAGTATAGTTATTGAATAATTCTTTACCACAAAATTTGCAACAATTTGCAACAATTTGCAAAATTTGCAACAATTTGCAACAATTTTAAATAAATAAACAGATGGATCGGAAAGGGTGGACCATTTTCTTGGTCTCCACGTTCGCCAGATTTGACTCCATTAGATTATTTTATGGGGATATGTGAAAACAATTGTGTATGCAACCAAACCTACTTCATTAGAACATTTGAAAGTTAAAATAACTAATGTAATTTCAGGCATTACTGTAAATCAGTTGGCAAATGTTTTCCGTGAACTGCAAAATCGTATTAACCTTTGTATTGCTAATGATGGCCGACATGTGGAAACCTAAATAAAATTTCAATAAAACATTAGAAATATAGATTGACTTCTTATTAATCATTTTTACAAATTATTTCTCCTATCACAAATACAAGTAATGTTATAAATTTTTTAAAGTGTACACGAACTTTATTGACACCCTGTAAATATATATATATATATATATATATATATATATATATATATATATATATCAAGTACAATATTTGGTATATTACTCAGGTAAATTCCGATAGAGACGAACTCAAATGAACTCAATGATATATATTGTCATGTTTTTTTTTCGTGTCTTCATGTAAAATACTCAATAGTGGGTACATCAATATATATGTTGCCGACATATTGATACAAATATTTTGCCGTCATTTTTGGCGGTACCGGTCCAATTGTATAAATTATATCTTACCAAAAACAGTACGTTGAACGTCTGCAATACTCTAGATATGGATAAAAATTTCACGAAATATCGCCTACTGTGGAAAAATACAAAATAAATTGTATACAATATATTTTATATCAAATTAATATTTGATATAATGAAAACGCTGCCAAAATGTTTTTATACTCCATTTATGAATAAATTCTTCCACAAAAAATTTAAAAAAATTGAGTACTGTAAAATATCGAAATAAATTTATATAAAATACATTTTCAACATTAATATTAAAATGCTACGTATATATTTGCTATACGACAGATAAAAATAAAAATCTTAAACGGAATTTCGACGACTGAGCAAATATGCAATAGAAACCAAATTATATAAAATAAATGTTGTATAAAAATATCATAATGAAACTTATATTTAAATATTTGTTATGAATGAATAATCTGTGGAAAAATTTACTACAAATGGAGAAATTATAACTAAATTATATGAAACAAACATTAAATAATACAAATGAACAGACTAAATAAATTGTTCTTACATTCTAGTTAAGTGCCATACGTGAAACACACTTGGGCGATCATGTCTCGAAAGAGACATGACTGACTGGGCAGAAGATTATCCCGCAGTAGCTTGCTATTGCTTTCTTTAGTAGACTGGTTGCCAGCCAAGGCTATAGAACCCAATCTGTCCTGTTATTTAACCCATAACTGAAGGGAAGAGACGAATTAAAATCTTTCTTAAGAGTATTTGCGCGTAAGTGACTCCAAGAAATTCAACTGCAATTCAAACTCGGCACCACGATCTCTCGTTCCAAGTCGATACCTACTGCACCAGAACGCACATCCAGCTAAGATTACTCTGTTAAGAAACAAAGTAGGCAGATGTAAGCAGAAACTAAGTAATATTATATGGAGTAACTCCGGCTTTGGCTGTAATATCCAAACCAATATTGAAAAAATAACCCTGAATTTAATTTTTTCAGTCGTTTCTTTTTTTATTATTCATATATCTGCAGTTGAATTATTAGTTAATTAAGTGTAATAATTCCGAAGTGATTAGCGGATAGGTCCGTTAAGTTAAGTTTGTGATAAATGGTGATTTCTTACAAAGTAAGATAAATGGCGAATCGAATTTCTTGGATGGTCTGAAGAACCAAATCTGGCCAAGTCCGCAGACGAGATAAGTGGTTTTGGCAACACTCAAGTGGGAATTGTCTGCGAAATAACATACTGTTTTGTTAATGAAAAACTGTTTTTATTTACATGGAAGATTTCCAAGCAACAACAAACTCGTGCATTTAAGACGCTGGAAACGAATGTCGCGTCACAACTCATGACGTCACACATGACCAAGCGAGAGTGAAAGCAAGAAATATGAAGTATTGGGAAGCCAGTGGAATAAACCAATGGCCTTTTGTTATTAATTATAGGCATTTAAGGATATTTATAGATTTCATAGTTTATCTTGTTCAACTTAGGTCACAACTGTCTTATGTATATAGCTTGTTTATTTTTTTCATGTTTAAGTATGGTTGTGTTTTCAACTAGCGTATTCTGGAATTGTGTATGTGGCCAAGCATATTGTTTTAAATGCCTAAAAATGTTAGAATTATCAATCAAGTGTAGTATTAAGTGTAGGTTTGTCCGTGTTTAAAAATATAATGTAATTTGACATCTTTGAAAATGGTTTATGTAAGCTGAAAGTATAGAAAAATATATATAGTATGGAAAAGTTATAGCATGGATCAAGAAATTCAACAACGGAGCATTCGATGTAACACAAGGATCGTATGATGGAGCAGTAATATCAGAATTTTAAACAAATACATTTTAAACAAAATAAACAAAATAATCCATATTGACAACCACGGATTATATAGAGATGACAAATGATAAAATAAGGAAACAGCTTTTTCATTTATTCAAAGAACTAAATTTTGATATTATAGTGGACACAAATAATAAAGTGGTACAATATTTAGATGTAGAACTTAATTTACAAATTGGAAATGTCTCGCCAAACATGAAAACAAACACTCAGTTATCATACATAAATACAAAGTCCAGTCAACCAAATAATATAATTAAACACATTTACAAAGGCATAGGACACAGACTATCTAATAATTCGTCAAACAAATCAATAATTTAATGAAAAGAAAAATAATATATATGAGAACGCACTAAGAAACTCTGGACATAAAAACATTTTACAATATAATTCTCAACCAAACAGACAAACAAAAAACAACAATAGAAAACGAAACATTATCTTGTTCAATCCACCATTTAATTTAGAAGCAAAAACCAAAAAAGACAAATATTTTATAAACTAATAGATAAGCACTTTCCAGAAGAGTCAGACCTAAACAATATTTTCAACAGAAACACAATCAAATTAAATTATAGTTGCACTAATAATATATATATATATATATATATATATATATATATGTGTGTGTGTGTGTGTGTGTGTGTGTGTGTGTGTGTAAAAATTAAAACACTCACGTTATTCCATGGTTAAGCGGAAGCATATATATATATATATATATATATATATATATATATATATATATATAATAGCGGCAGACAACAAAAGAATGAATGAATAAAATAAGGAAACAGCTTTTTAAATTATTCAAAGAAGTAGATTTTGATATTACAGTGGACACAAATAATAAAGTGGTACAATATTTAGATGCAGAATTTAATTTACAAACTGGAAATGTCTCGCCAAACATGAAAACAAACACTCAGTTATCATACATGAATACAAAGTCCAGTCATCCAAATAATATAATTAAACACATTTACAAAGGTATAGAACGCAGACTATCTAATAATTCGTTAAACAAATCAATATTTAATGAAAAGAATAATATATATGAAGATGCACTAAGAAATTCTGGACATAAAAACATTTTACAATATAATTCTCAACCAAACAGAAAAATTAAAAACAACAAAAGAAAACGAAACATTATCGGGTACAAACCACCATTTAATTAAGATAAGCACTTTCCAAAATTATCAGAACTAAACAAAATTTTCAAAAGAAACACAATCAAACTAAGTTTTAGTTGCACTAATAATTTAGATAGTTTCATAAAAAAACAAAACGCCAGAAACTTAAATAGCATCATAGAAATCAAAACCACCAACAAAAATGCAACTGCAGGGACAAAAATAAATGTCCACTTCAAGGTATCTGCAACACAAAAGAAATAATTTATAAGGTAGAGGTACATGACCCAGATGACCAAAATATATTTGGGCTCAACCAACGACACCTTTAAGACCAGGTGGTTGAACCACAGATCTACATTTAAAATAGAAAATTAAAAAACAATAAAAAATTTGCTAACCACGTCTGGAAATTGAAATCAAAATATGAAAAAGATCCACACATAACGTGGAGTATTGTAAAAACAACCAAGCCTTACAACGGTGGACAAATATGTAGACTGTCCCAAGAAGAAAAATTAGAAATTATGACCTACCCAAATAAAGACGAACTGTTAAATGAAAGAACAGTAGTTATGACTAAATGCATCCACACTAAGAAATATCTCTTAGGTTCATACAACCATGGACGAATACGTCATAATTTTTTCAAATTTAAACAATGCGCGTTCATAAATTCCCTGCCACGTGAACGTTCAAATAAAACACCGTTACAAGAGCGTTCTTAAAAAGAAAAACGGTAAAAGGTAAAATCAGTTATTAAAAATCGGCTGAAGACACCACTCATGGTAGAAACCTGGGTAGCGAAATAACGCGTTTAAAAATTGAAAATATTCAAAAGTTCTACAATATAATTGTATCGAACACTTTCTAATACAAATGTGTACTCGTCTATCCCTATTAGAACCAAAAACTAAGTATCAATCAATCAATCAATCAATCAATCAATCAATATATATATCAAATCATTTTACTCAATCGATTTTTTTAATAGTCGCCTTAGGAAAACAGCGTGAATCGCTGTCGGAAATCAAACAATGAAATTTTAAATTTTCGAACGTGTTCGAGAGGATTTAAATTTTTTTTAAAAAATAATAACAACGAAATTTGATCTTTCTTTTTAATAATAGAATAAACATTTTGATAATAAAACTTTGTTTTTTTTAAATTATGATATGCTTCTTTTTTTTCTTTTTTTTTTTTGGATATTATGTGGTGGTATCTATGTACGTAGTTTCTTTCTTCTGTTTGACTACAACCTCCATCTCATATATGATAAAAAACAAATCTAGTTGTCTCAATTATTTTCTGTAAAAAAATACTTGTATAAATTGTTTTTCGTTGCGTGGTTTAAAGTAGTATGCTTATCTTTTTTTCTTTCTTTCAAATGTTCGTTTTTAATTTTCATAAGTGGGCATGAAGATATAGGTGTAGTGTCATGAACAATATTTTGCCAAATGATTTTATAAAAGTCTGTGAGCGTCTTTAATATGGGCGACAGCAATATTCTGGCCCCATTCTGGAAGTGAAATTAAACGAATGTTTGCACTGACCGGGACGATAAAAGCGAGACCAAAGAAATCAATGATGTCATTTTATGTCATTCTAATTAACTTGTGAATATTCAGTGGTATACTTTTGGGTTGCAAAAGGAATGAGACTTCCTTTTCTATATTTGAAGGGAAACATTTGCGCGTAAAGCAATAAACTTCAATCGCCTACTTAAGTTTTTAATCGACTAAGTTCATCGGGCAAGTGAAGTCTCAAAGGCTGTTTATATATATATATATATATATATATATATATATATGTATTAAGGTTTTTTACAAATAAAAGTAATGTTTTTTGGTTGGCACAATGTCGTTAAAATGTTCGTAGTAGTACTTGTAAGAATGAGTTTACGTGTACGTATGTTTATGTATATAAGTATGTATGTGTGTTTGTTGGTAGGAGTGTCTTTGAAGCATTCGCTCAGTCTTGAAGGGAAGGGTCCCGTGCGGTTATCAAGTAGATGGGTGAAAGATGAAGAAGAATGTGATGAGAGACAAAGAGAGAGGCAATAATAATATGCTCGCTTGACGTTTGTGAAAAGTACGTATTAACTACGCTGGTATTTTTCTCGTTGCGACCGTCTTAAAAGGTAATTTGTGGAATTTACGCCCGGATGTAATTCTGGGCTTTCTATTGGCCAACAAAACATTTCGCATCGAGGCATGAAATTTCGCTAGATTTGTGTCTACTAAGCAAAGCATTCACATACGCACAATTACTCTTGGGAAAGATATTAATCCGTCTCTTCCTTTCAGTTATGGGTCAAATAACAGGATAGAGTGGGTTCTATAGCCTTGGCTAGCAGCAGTCTAACCGCAGAAAGTAATGGCAACCTACTGCGGGATAATATTCTGCCAAGTCAGTCATGTCTCTTTCAAGACATGATCGCCCAATCGTGTATCACGTATGGAATTTAACTGACTGACTGAATATAATAGTTGGAATAATGATTAAGGCTTCTACTGGTCATACTTCTACTGGTCATAAAGTGGGGGATCAGTTTATTACTTCATAACAATAGGAAACCGATCCCCCACTAATTACTACATAATAATATAATACATTTCTTTCCCCTTTAACTATGAGTGAAATAACAGGACAGATTGGGTTCTATAGCCTTGGTCGGCAACCAGTCTACCGCAGAAAGCAATGGCAACCTACTGCGGGATAATATTCTGCCAAGTCAGTCATGTCTCTTTTGAGACATGATTTCCCAAGTGTCTATCACAAATGAAACTTAACTGACTTATCTGAATAAAAGAATTGAACAGCTGGACAGATTCTGTTCTATAGCCTTGGTTGGCAACCACTCTACTGCAGACATTAATTACACCTACTGCGGAAAAATATTTTTCTTCCAAGTCAGTCATATCTCTTTTGAGACACAATTGCACAAACGTGTATCATGTATGGAATTTAACTGACTTATCTTAATATAAGACTTAAACAGCCGGACAAATTGTGTTCTATAGCCATGGTTGGCAACCAGTCTATCGCAGAAATTAATGTCAACAAACTGCGGGGTAATATTCTTCTCATTCATTTATGTCTCTTTTCGTATGGCACTTAAATGACTAATTTTATCCGTGAGAAAATTGTCCCGCATTCGTTGACGTATAAGAGGACTGATATTTCGTAACCAAAGTTATAAATGCAGCTCTTCTTAATCCAAGTATGGGTTAAACAGCAGGAAAGATTCGGTTCTATAGTTTTGGTTAGTAACTCGTGTATCGCAGAATGTAATGACAACCTCATGAGGGAAAATCTTCACCACAATTAGTTATTTCATTTCTGAAACATGATCACACAAGCTTGTATCATGTATGATACTTAACTTAACTGACGAGACACACACATGCAGACACACACAAAATCAGATCGAGAGAAAGAAAGCGAGAGACACACATATTCAAAATATAATCAGTTGACGAATTTTAGTAAAATGGATTGAGATTGTAGTAAAGATTACAATGATTAAAAGAACAATATATTTAAATTACTTCTAAAATATATCCTGGCTTTAACTAGTCGAAGAATACCGAAAGTGAATGTTATGGACGCTATAAGCATCCATCTTAAGACCGTAATAAACAAGGAATAAAAGAAAAAAAGATTTGAAATGTGTTTACTTATTTTCCGACTTAAAGTATCGGCAAATTACTACAGTTAGTTTTATTTTATTCATGATTTGGTTGCTTTTTTCTTTTCTTACTGATATTTTAGTGGTCATGTTGTTTCAGTTGGGGTAGGGAGAAAATATTTACAAGAAAAAAATTGGGATGGAATATCGATAGATTAGATCTATTTTTGTGTTTCGTACTTGGGAAAGTTGGAAGTAAGGTCGGTGATATTGTGGGTAATCGATGTGTCTTTTAGTTTAAAAATACTCTGACTTGCACAGTTGTAGAAGTTAATATACCGCTTCATAGATAGATAGATAGATAGATAGATAGATAGATAGTCAGTATTCTGATCCTTCTCTTACCCACTTCTTGACGTCCCCTATAACCTCCCACTCTTTCTCATAACTTTCCTCCTATGTAACCCTCAGCAAAACAGTGACAGTGAAATGCCTTACTTGGGGCGATATGATTATAAAAAATAGATAGATAGATAGATAGATAGATAGATAGATAGATAGATATGGAAAGACCGAGATAGATAGATAGATAGATAGATAGATAGATAGATAGATAGATAGATATGAACAGAATGAGATAGATAGATAGATAGATAGATAGATAGATAGTATTCTCATCCTTTTCTTACCCACTTCCTGACATCTTCAATATAACCTGTCACTCTTTCTCATATCTTTCCTACTATGTAACCCCCTGCACACCAGTGGCAGTAAAATGTCCTGCTTGGGGCGATAGGATTATAAATAAAGACAAAATAAATAAAAAGAAAGAAAGAAAGAAAGAAAGAAAGAAAGTAAGAAGAAAAACAGAAAAACGAGTACAGCTGATATAAATATTTCATGGCAGGGGATTCACATCAATTGAGAACGGAAAAGACAAGAGTAACAAAGAAAAAATATAAAATCATGAAAGATTAAGAAAAAGGAAATGAAGAAAAAAAGAATGAAAAAAGAAAGAAAGCAAAAATGAAATAAAACAAAAAATCTCTGCTTCAGCCAATATACAGATTTAATGACAGAACATTTGTATCAACTAATTGAGAAAGGAAATGACAGGGGTGACAAAGAAAGAAAGAAAGAAAGAAAGAAAGAAAGAAAGAAAGAACTTAAAAAGTAAGAAAGTACGTAAAAAAAAGAACGACGTAAAGAAGAAAGAAAGGAAGGAAGAACAAAAAAAAAGAAAGAAAAAAGCTAAAAAAGAAAGAAAGTAAAAAAAGAAAGAACGTAAAAAGAAAAAAGAAAGAACGTAAAAAAGAACGAACGTAAAGAAAAAAGGAAGGAAGGAAGAACGTAAAAAAGAAAGAAAGAAAGAACATACAACAATAAGAATGAAAGAGAGAAAGAAACAAAGAATGTAAAAAACCTAAAAACAAAGAACTTAAAAAAGTAAGAAATAACGTAAAAAAAGAAAGAGAAAAGGAACGTAAAAAAGAACGACGTAAAGAATAAAGAAAGAAAGAAAGAACGTAAAAAACACGACGTAAAGAATAAAGAAAGAAAGAACGTAGAAAAGAAAAAGCAAAGAATAGATAAGAATGTAAAAAGAAAGAAATAACATCACAACGATAGAAAGTAAAAGAAAGATATAAAAAAGAAAGAAAGAACGTAAAAAAGAAGAAAGAAAAGAATTAAAAAATTGAGCGAACGAAAAGAAAAAAGAAAGAAAGAAAGAACGTAAAAAAGAAAGAAAGAACGTAAAAAAAGACATAAAAAGAAAGAACATAAAAAAGAAAAAATTTAAAAAGAAAAAAAATAAACGTAAAAAAGAAAGAATTTAGAAAAGAAAGAAAGAAAGAACGTAAAAAAGAACGTAAAAAAAGAAAGAACGAAAATAAAGAAAGGAAGAACATAAAAAAGAAAGAAAGTAAGAACGTAAAAAAGAAAAAAGAAAGAACGAAAGCAACATAAAAAAAGGAAGAACATAAAAAGAAAGTAAGTAAAAGAAAGGAAAAAAAACTTAAAAAGAAAAAGAAAGAAATTTAAAAAAATAAAGAAATAACCTAAAATACAACGTAAAAACAGAAAAAACGAACGGAATAAAGAAAGGAGAAAGGAACGTAAAGAAGAAAAAAAGAAAAAAATACGTAAAAACAAAGAAAGTAAAAAAAAGAAAAAAGAAAGAACCTAAAAAAGTAAAAAAAAACGTGAAAAAACGAACGCAAAGAAGAAAGATAAAAAGAACTGAAAAAGAAAGAATATAAAAAGAAAGAAAAAAGTAAAATAAAGAACGTAAAAAAGAAAAAAAGAACGTAAAAAAAGAAAAAACGAACGTAAAGAAGAAAGGAAGAAAGACGGTAAAACAGAAAGAAAGAACGTAAAATGAAAGGTAAAAGAATGTAAAAAAAAGAAAAGAACATAAAAAGAAAGTAAAAGAAAGGAAGAAAGAACGTAAAAAAAAAACAAAGAAGTTAAAAAGAAAGAAAAAGGAAAGAACTAAAAAACAAAACTTAAAATAGAAGGTAAAAAAAAAAAGAAAGAACGAAAGTAAAGAAAGGAAGAAATAACATAAAAAAGAAAGAAAAAACGTAAAATAGAAAGAAAGAACAGAAAAAAGTACGTAAAAAGAAAGAACCTAAAAAAAAAGAAAGAACCTAAAAAAGAAAGAAAGTAAAAATAGAAAAAAGAAAGAACGTAAAAAAAGAAATAACTTAAAAAAGAAAGAACGAATGTAAAGAAGAAAGGAAGAAAGAACGTAAAAATAAGTAAGTAAAAGAAACAAAGAAAGAATGTAAAAAAAGAGAAAGAACGCAGAAAAAAAAGAAAGAACTTAAGAAAAAAAAAGGAGAGAAAAAAGAAGCAAAGTACGAAAGAAATTAGTAAGACAAGAGAGAAGTGATTAAATATATTAACAATTTTTGTCTATATTTCTGAGATGAATTATTATTTACAGTATTTACCTTATTCGGACATATGTAAATATCGTGACCAGTGAATATAGACGTTGATTATTTCCAGTGACTTGACATAAAGAGTTGCGAGTTCAAAACCAGGCGAAAGCAGCGGCGAACACATAACCCAGAAGGTAAAGTTAAATGCGCATAAGGAATAAGAATGAAACACTCCATTGATCGTACTTAAAAGATCGATTCAAAATTCCTAGCATCTGAAGATGACCGGAGCGTACAATGGCTGAAACGTCGTAAAAATGGAAACGAAAATGAGGAAAATAGTCCGAATAATGTAAATACTGTAAATACTACCTCATCTCAGTAATATAGACAAATAGAATGATCTATTATTAAACGTCGTACAAATGGCAACAAAGATGAGGACAATAGTCCGAATAATGTAAATAATGTAAATACTACCTCATCTCAGAAATATAGACAAATAGAATGATCTATTATTAAATGCACCTTCAGTTTACCATTTCTTCAGGTCTTTTCAGAATTATTTTAATAAAGATACCTTCCATCTTTTTTTTTTTTCCCGTTTCTGTAGGTGGGCTAGGAATTAGTACATGAAATTGGTGTCTTTTTGCATTAAAAACATTGTTTTGGAAATTCTTGTAAAATATAGTTGGCAGAGTTTAATGAAATTTTCAGGACTTATTCACAAATGAATGAAATTATTTTTGAAAATTATATTTTTTAGATATATTAAGGACACTATTGTCATAAGAAAAAAAATTTAATGAATTTTTACAATTTTCATTTTAAACTTTAGGTATTGCATTTTTTGTGGAAGTTCTTATTTTAATGAGAAAAAAATGTTGGCTTTCTGGGATGTTAATCTCAATAAAATAAAAAAAGCCTAATTGCTAATGAACCAACCAAGCATATTGATCAGCTAAGATGCTGATAGGAGATAAAAAAAACCCCTTTTTCTTAAATGCTGAATGTTTTAAACATTTCTGACACCATTATTTCAGAAAAATAAATTCTAAAAATAGCTCAAATATTTCTTCAAATGAATTTTTTCTATTCAGATAAAAATATTAAAGATTATTAACAATTAACTTACATGGTCAAACAACAATGTTGATAGCTGCAATGTTCTTTATTTGCAAGACTCAACATGATCTGATTTCCCCATAATATCAATATTACACCTTTTAGACTTTGTCTGCAGTACTATACCACTTAGTTTTATAAGTTGCTCTTCTAAACTTAGGGATTCTAAAGACCTGTCCAAGTTTGGGGAAGCATGAGGGAAATTGATTGGAATCATGTCTACCTCTATAGTTCTCTTAACAAGAGTTACTTCAATCTCCAATGGATATTTTTCTTCCTTATGCGGTTGCAAAATGACATAAGCTGAGTGGAGTTATCTGAAATTCAATCTTCTTTCTTTTTCCTCTTCTTTCTTGTGTAGTTATTTTTACCATTCAAATTTAACAAATGCTTTTGCAAATATTCATGCCTTGTTAACCATGTTCCATTTTATGCAGAAAACTTGGTACATTAAAATCAAACTATTTTTACTAATCTTACTTTTTCTTGCCCTACTTATAAATTCTATACATGGATGGCATAATAGTCATTGGTGTATAATGTGAAATTCTTACCCAGGCTATTGTGTTCTTCATAATTCTCCTTGGGATAGGAATGAATCTTTCTTCTACTAGGTAACTCGTCTACATGTAGACAATTGGAGTAGATAGACTAAACTATCGCCCGGTTCACACTCCAACCCACATCTATTGAACAGGTTAAGAGACTCATCCCTTGTTCCCTGTTTAGGATGTGATTTCTGGCTTTCTCTTTTCCAATCTTTTCACTCTTACGTAGCCTCCTGCACATCAGTGGCATTACCGCCTTGCTCGGTGTGATATCATTAAAAAAAAAAAAAAAAAAAAAACGTCGTACAAGTGGCAACAAAGATGAGGACAATAGTCCGACTAATGTAAATACTATAAATACTACCTCATCTCAGTAATATAGACAAATAGAATGATCTATTATTAAACGTCGTACAAATGGTAACAAAGATGAGGACAATAGTCCGAATAATGTAAATACTGTAAATACTACCTCATCTCAGAAATATAGACAAATAGAATGATCTATTATTAAACGTCGTAGAAATGGCAACAAAGATGAGGACAACAGTCCGAATAATGTAAATACTGTAAATACTACCTCATCTCAGAAATATAGACAAATAGAATGATCTATTCTTAAACGTCATACAACTGCCAACAAAGATGAGAACAATAGTATGAATAATGTAAATATTGTAAACATCCAGAATAAAAAAAAAATACATTAACTTTAGAAAGAAAGAAAGAAAGAAAGAGAGAAAGAAAGAAAGAAAGAGAGAAACAAAGAAAGAAAGAAAGAAAGAAAGAGAGAAAGAAAGAAAGAGAGAAATAAAGAAAGAAAGAAAGAAAGAAAGAAAGAATGTTTAAAAAGGCAGGGAAAGTTAGTCAGAAATAAAGGCAGACAGAAGGGAAAAATAATTGAAGGAAAAGAATGAAAAATTTGCGAATAACTAAAAGCAAGTAACATGAAGAAGGAAAATAACGAGATTAAAGAAAATGAAAAAATGAATAAATAAATAAAGAAGAACTCATCTAAACAACAAAGAAGAATGAATGAAAGACAGTATAACAAGCAAAAATGAAAGGCAGTCAATTGCAATACTTGATACACAATTTAGGCGATCATGTCTCGAAAGAGACATGACTGACTGGGCAGAAGATTTTCTCACCTGCTCTTTAAACTATAGATGAAGAGAGCAGAGATAGAGTGTATTAATAAGTAGTAATTAATGGGGGATCAGTTAATTACTTCATAACAATAGAAAACTGATCCCCAAATTTTGGCCAAGTAGAAGCTTTATTTGTGTTTCCAACTATTTTATTCAGTCAGTCAGTTAAGTTGCATACGTGATACACGCTTTGGGCGATCATGTCTTGAAAGTGACATCACTGACAGGGCAGAAGATTTTCTATCCTGCTCTTTAAACTATAGCTGAAGGGAGAAGAGACGGATTGTATTAATAAGTAGTAATTAGTGGGGGATTAGTTTATTACTTAATAACAATAGAAAACTGATCCCCCACTTTTTGCCCGGTAGAAGCTTTACTTATGTTTTCAACTATTATCTTCAGACAGTCAGTTAAGTGCCAAATGTGATACACGCTTTGGGCGATCATGTCTCAAAAGAGACATCACTGACTGGTCAGATTTTCTATCCTGCTCTTTAAACTATAGCTGAAGAGAGAAGAGACAGATTGTATTAATAAGTAGTAATTAGTGGGGGATCAGTTTATTACTTCATAACAATAGAAAATCGATCCCCCACTTTTTGCCCAGTAGAAGCTTTAGTTATGTTTCCAACTATCTTCTTTCAGTCAGTTAAGTGCCATATATGATTCACACTTGGGTGATCATGTCTCAAAAGAGACATCACTGACTGGTCAGATTTTCTATCCTGCTCTTTATACTATAGCTGAAGAGAGAAGAGACGGATTGTATTAATAAGTAGTAATTAGTGGGGGATTAGTTTATTACTTAATAACAATAGAAAACTGATCCCCGACTTTTTGTTCAGTAGAAGCTTTACTTATGTTTTCAACTATTATCTTCATTCAGTCAGTTAAGTGCCAAATGTGATACACGGTCTGGGAAGATCATGTCTCGAAAGAGACGTGACTGATTAGGCTGAAGATTTTCCCGTAGTATGTTGCCATTACTTTCTACGATAGACTGGTTGCCAATGCAAGGTTGTAGAAGTCAATCTGTCCTGTTATTTAACCTATAAATGGAGGGAAGAGACGGATTAATCCCTTTCCGAAGGATATTTGAGCGTAAGTGAATGCAAGGAATTCAACTGGAATTTGAACTCGGCTCCCCTCTTTCGTATTCCGTGCTGATATCCACTGCACCTTAACGCACATCCGTAAATTAAAAGAACTGTTTTAAAACAAACGTTTTTAAAGAAAAGTAAAAACAAATCAACGAAGGAAAGAAACATGGAACGACGATAAAATGTTTTCAAAGAGGATTCTTCGAAATATTCTGCAATATGCATTTTAAAGGGGTCAAAAGAATTCTTAATGCATCGGGAAATGCAATGTTGCATGCGTATTTGAAAATATCTTTGCGTTCATTCCCGTGAGAATATTTCAAGTTTTTCCTTCGTGCCGTCTTTCCGCGTCTACAACGATTCATCCGTCATCCATCATCCGAGCTAGTTACCAATATAATACGCGCCCATTGTCATCAAAATCTCTTCTCTTTTGGCAAGAAGGCTTGCCTTCGAGGGAAATCGACGTGTGGTCTACAAAAAGAATAACGTTCACCTTCGATCATAATCTTAAAAAAAAAACCATCCCTTTTCTTTTCGATCCTTTGCATTTCGTCTCGTTCCTCATCCAGTTGCTTCAGAGACACTATTCTTCGCAGACGCCATGCTAGCGAAACACTATAGTCTAATCAGATCAGTCAATCTCACTCAATACTTCCATATCTATCGGTCTGTATATCGACCTACCACTGGGTATACGCATCTGTCATGTCAATGATTCCAGCTGAAACTAACAAGCATGCATTGATCGATTTGTACATCTATATTTAAAGACACATTCATTCACAGTGTTATACAGGGTGTCCAAGAACTTAATATTTCAATGAAATCGAACAATATTTTAAAAATTATTCTTTTCTGTTCACCATATTTAATGTGTCAGATTTGTATAAATTTTTAATTATGTTTATAACTTATAATTTAAACAATTCTTTTTTTTTTCTATTTTTCTTTTCATTTCCTTTCAGAACCCTACTAGTAATGAATGACCAAGACTCATCTGGATTCCTTTGCATGGGGCTTCATGAAAACAAACTATATCGCCCGAAGATCAATAGATTTGCTGGGATTTTAAAAAAAACGCAATCAGTTAGAACGGAAGGCGATAATTTTTTTTTTCATCGTTTCACCCCGAGCAAGGCATTCCACTGCCACTATTGCGCAGGTGGTTACATAGGGTCGTGGAAGTGATGAGAACGGATAGTTAGATATGTCAGAAGGAGGGTAATAAACGGATTAGGATAGCGAGAATGAGGGTGGTTAGATGGTGAGAGTGTTTGAGAGAATAGATGCAAGTTCGTGTGTTAGGAGATTGTAGTTGTCGGGGAAGCTGTTAGTGTACAAATTACGGTTACATCTTATCTGTTTCACTCTAAAAGGGTGGGACCTATTTGCTAATCTAGTACCTTGTGTAAATGCGAACATAGGCGGCACCAGTGACCTAAGGTCATCGGAGCAAAAGCCGTAAAAGTACTTATAGAAGAGGCACAGGGAAGCCGCGTCACGCCGGTGAGAGAGTGGTTGCAGCCGATCCGCCAAGTCAGGGTCGATCATGTTACAGATTCTCCGTGGTATTTTGTCAAGAAGCCCGAGGAGAGTAGCAAGGGCACCCGACCAGATGTAGCAGCAGTATTCAATACACGGGCGGATGGTAGATTTATATATGTGCAGGATAGATTCAGACGGGAAAAATTTCCGGGCCCTTCACAGAGAACCGACCTTCATAGCAGCGGACTTAGCAATGGATTCGCTATAGTCTTTCCATTTGAGGTCCGCCGAGAGTGTAAGGCCAAGGAGGCGTAGTGTTTTACTCTCAGGGAGGCAAGCCTGTTCCATGCTAATGGGAAGTAAGTGCGTTTGTCTATGATGGTTAATTGATAGCAGCTTCGTTTTGGAAGCATTGACATTCACGAGCCATTTCCTACCCCAGTCCACTACGGATTGGAGGTGCTTTCAAGCTCGACAGCGAGGTTCGCTTTGTCACCCACACCGGGTTTTTGATCGAGGCGAGAGTAAATTATGGTGTCATCGGCGTACATGCCTACTTGGGATCTAATGGCATCTGGGAGATCATTAATGTAGATCAGAAAGAGCGTGGGACCTAGGATAGACGCCAGCATTCGTATGGTAATCCTGAAATGTTTCAAAATGTGTTTCGCAAAGATAATAATGAACTTTAAAATCTGCAGAGATACAGACTGAGCATATGCTGAAAATATTCCATAAATTCTTTATGCAATATTTATAAATATATTTGTCTTGTATAGTAATTCAGTAATACACATAAAATTTTGTAATAAAAATCTTCACCAATTTCATTGAAAAATGTTAGTTAGATGACATATATATATATATATATATATATATATATATATATATATATATATATATATATATATATATATATGTGTGTGTGTGTGTGTGTGTGTGTGTGTGTGTGTGTGTAAACACAAACTCATCACTAAACTCGTATCGAAAAACCCTCCGAGTATATACTTCGAAGGAAAAAATGGTTGTAAAATAGAAAGAGCTAAACACATGAACATCGGGCCAAAGCGATTTGGACCGAGCCAGCACGTCGCCCAAAGAAAAGACCCGAGACGAGTAATCAATAACAAAAAACTCTCAACAACTAAGCAGAGCAGAATAAATAAATTAACCTAGAGAGCCAACAAACCTACTAAGGTTTCACCTAAACGGATCTTCAGGGAACGAGCCAGGGTTCCCTGAAGATCCGTTTAGGTGTATATATATATATATATATATATATATATATATATATATATATATATGTGTGTGTGTGTGTGTGTGTGTGTGTGTGTGTGTGTGTGTGTGTAAACTTGTCGTTATACTCGTTTCTAAAAACCCTCTGAACACATACACAGAAGGAAAATATGGTAATAACAAAAGAACGAGCTAAGCACCCGAACATCAGTCAAAGTACGTAGCCCAAAGAAAAAAAAACCGAGACTAGTAACCTAAAATAAAACCCGCTCAATACGCAAGTAGAGCAAACTAAGTAAATAACTAACCTAGAGAGCCAACGAATCTACCAAGGTTTCACCTAACTGGATCTTCAGGAAATTTTGGCGCCAACTTTCCCTGAAGATCCAATTTGGTGAAACTTGGTAAGGTTCGTTGGCTCTCTAGGTTAGTTTAATATATATATATATATATATATATATATATATATATATATATATATATGAGCGGGGGGTGTCAGTTTAAATAAATTGCAAACCTTGTGTATGCTTATTTTTAATAAAATCTGTTCGTACTCACGGATAATATTCCGCGTATTATAATTGAAAGATGTCAGAAATGAGCAATAACATTGACAGATGGATTTATTATTCACTTTTAGATACTCCCAAGTCCATGTACTCCCAAGTCCATGTACTCCCAAGTCCATGTACTCCCAAGTACATGTGCTCCCAAGTACATGTATCTGAAGGAAGAAGAAAATTTACAGTAATATTTAGCAATACATTTTTGCAATTACTTTTTGTTACTGCAATTCAGGATGATCTCTGACGGAGATTAAAAGTACTTAGTAATATCGGAAAATGAATAATAAAATCAACTGTAACGTTACAGCTTATTTCTAACATGTTTCGATTATAATATGCGAAAGAGTATCCGTGAGTATGAACGGAATTTATCAAAAAATAAACTGACAAAATATTTACAATTTATTTAATCTGATATGTCGAGGTCTAAAAGAAAATTTGCTGCCCAAATACACAAATATATATGCATACTAGTAGTATAGCACGGCGTTGTTCGGTTGTAAGGA